>QNGE01002544.1:97583-109045 GCA_008508345.1 Paragonimus westermani
GGGCTATGGCCGATCAATTACGAACAACGCAACGAGTAGACCAGAAATATATTGTCGACACGTAAAATCGACGAGAGCGAGCGAAGAGCGAGATGAAACGTCAACACAGCATAACGTCACACGAGCAGGCACCGGAGCAGAAACGTTCGAGTGCGCGGGTGGCCTGTCGATAACCATACTCGTTCAAACAAACGTTTAAGCGCATATAAAATGTGGGGGAAGGGAGAGAGTACAAATGCTAACTTCAACGCAGTTAGCCATAAATAAATAGGGTCGCTGCACTCTGTGATTACCTTTTGCACTGTAAAACTGGCCCCCGGTTGTGCAAGCTTCTGGTACGCTAAAAATCTGTTTCTGCGTAATACCGAAAGCACCAGAGGTTGAAATTAAGTAAATAGATAAAATCACAATAGTGGATTATTCCAGATAAACCAGACACACCTGTGAAATATTATAAAACATACCGGCCCACCAGTTTTAGTGTGTACGTCAATTAAACTAACGTCCTCCAATTATACGCAGCAAACACCAGACGCCAAGTGGAAATAAGAATAAATGAGATAAATCCGACGTATATCATACGAAAACTGCAATAATTCTGGACCAGCGCCAAATGATACTGATTCGCGGAAAGGACTAGAAAGGTTCAGAATCCGATCGTCGAGCGCGCCAACAAGCCGGAAGTGTCCTGTGGCACCATTAATACGCATAGACTGACGAGGGTGCAAACAAGCGACCGCACGTAGCAAGCGTACGCAGTAAGCAGACGACAAACAAAGATCCTTAACATTCTATGCAGAGTACGAACTAGGATTTTGGGAATAATTTTACACACTGTGCAAAAGGCAGACCGGAATTATCCTCAGGTTATTACCTTGTTTCTCTCTTGGATTGTTATTCTTAAGATAGCTGCGCAGGACAGCTTCAGTAGTGGTTGTCACTTCCCTCATGTCTTCGTATTGTTCATATACTTTATGAGTGGTCTTGAACTTTTTACGACGATGCAAGAGAAGTTTCCTTCGTAACTCTAGCCAGTTACTAGCAGTCAGTCGATCATCTAGCTGATCCTCTGGCCGGATGTCACATTCACATTTAGCTGCTCATATTTGCAGCTGTAGGTTAAACTGACGAATAAACTAAGATTATGGCGCACCTGATGCACTGAATTTGGTTTTTTTAACTGCTAGAAAGAATGTTGCGGAAGTATTTTCTTTAGAGCAGGGTACGGAATATTGATCGGCAAACTCGGAAAGGTCACATTTTTGACTACATTACGAGCATCCTTTCCAAGGAACTGCTGAAATAAGACAACTGTTTTCTTCGGATCCAGATCGGATTTTATGATACACCAAGTGTCTAATGGCATAATTAGCCAGCTGTTAAAAGCGATCGAAATTACGATGACACCACAGAGAAACGGTAATGAAAACGAACCTTTACTGGAGTCATGCTTATAGGTAAAACAGAGGACATGTCAATAAAAATGGAACGACTCACTGATAAGTCCATATCTATTGAGTTGAAAATGTCAACACACAAAAGATGAAAGGCATCAGAGAATAAGTTTCATCGATTTCACAGGCTTCGTGCGAGACAGAAATTGTTGTGCCTACGGGAATGCTGCGCCTCAGGTTTTTCGGCATGGGCTTATGTTTTCGATAGTTTCCGATACTCCGGCTATTTCATTTTCTGGACAGACGTTGGGTATCTGCTCGTCCTCCTTAATAGCATAGACTGTTGGAAACATGAATAAGTGATACGTGGGTGTGTGTTAAACTTGACAATCAGCAACCGAGTACCGTAGCCTGGGAACACCATGTTATTTTGTGATAACGTAATGTGGACATGAACCTATATCTATTTCAGATGGGTCCGGGGAAAAAGAGTAGCAATACCAATGACTGAAACAAAACAATTAGGTGTTAACAAGAGCAGAAAGAAGAAAGGGTGGTTAGTGTGAACCGGCCGGTCTTGATGGGGCTGAGTCAGGTGAGGAACACGCATACAAGGACGGTCAGATCGGTGATCCAGGTGTACATACCGAGAATGGCATACACACGGAGACACGTGTCGGGAGCTGGGCTTTCTAATAAGAGTACACCGTCAATAGTGGCCGTGTTGGTAAGAACCGGTAATCAGGAAGGTTCCTGAAAATTTTGTGAGTAAGAAACCCCAAGGCTTTCGGTGAAGGTGTCCCAAGTACAGTGAACTCGCACAGTGAATTTATCTTGTCCGGAGAGTCGTCAACTACGCGTCATGTCTGTTGAAGTAGCTGCTTACTTAAGCGTTTGATGATTGTTATGTGTTAATAGAATGTTGGTGGCCACGTTCCTTGCTCTATTTATTCCCTTCTCATTGATTCGTCTCCTTACGTTGGAGTTATTCATACCGATTACGAGCTATCTAACAATCTGACACTACCGCTCAAGTTTTACGCGTGACAAATCATTTCTCTTATCAATGCGGTTCTTGATGCATTATTGAATCTTGATACCGTTTACTTGTAGCGCTTGTTTCCGTGTAGTTTTTTTTCTCTCCCTTGCCGGACCTTTGTTTATGTGTACCCTGGTTTCATCTTCGCCTGACCGCTTTGCCATTACGTGACTGTTGCATTTGGTCATAATTACGTGAACCGTTAATCTCGGAACTTCTGTACATGGTGGATTCAATATCGAGGTTTGTCGTTGTCTTCCACTGTTCGGTTTGTCATATTGTTTTCAAACATTAGCACCTTATTAATAAGAAACTTGTCAAAACGACCGTCTTCCCTTTTGGATCCGAATCGGTTGCTCGACAGGCTCAGAATTTATGGACGCTCGTTACTTACAGACGTGACTTTCGTGGATACAGCCTATCGATAGACGTCGCGAGAAGACTAAGCGTTGTTCGAAAAACCACTAGATATCCGGGATTAACAATGTCAACGTTGAACTTGTCCACTTAAGTTGGTGATCTCGACCAGTTTTGAAAGTTTTTGATTGGGTGATCCCCGATGGTCACGACTTTGAAGGAGAGGGTCACGTTTCCATTCTGCCCGCTGTGAGCCAAGAGAAAGAATTTTAGAAACTCCAGTGGGTTTGTAGCGGCCTGGAGATTTCACGGACCTGCCTGCGGTATGGTTTGTAAAATAGTTCCAAAACTCATAGCTGCATATTGTACCTAAACTATTAAGAAAGCTCGCATGATGTATGCTGTCCGATTGTTTGTCTACATGTCATATGACCGAAGGACACACGTGACATTCTTCCGGTTCACTCGCTCGTTGACAGCCGGTCTCTAGCCTCTCTAGCTATTTTGCGTGTCGGTGCCTTTTATAGCGCTATCAGAGACCACCTGTACATTTCGTCGAATAAAGATTTGGTCTGCCTCCTCAACGGCCTTTTGCTTTTCGCGTCTGATAATTGCGTACCTGGGGAAAACGCGGCTTAGTGCGACGAGCACTGAATGGGTGAGCCCGACTAAATCGGCGAGCCCGACTAAATTGGTGAGCCCGTTCGATTAATTTTTGTTTTCCACAGGTATATCTTTTGTATAACTTTGAGTTGCTATTTCTTCAATACGTTTTACATATTCTTTTTTTATATGAAAAAAATCGATTTATTATCCATCCCACTTTAATGGAGGCTCAACCGCACGTTTTGTCAGATGCTTCGGTCAATGCATTAGCCGTACCGTTTGCACCCTTTAGAGAGAATAATCCTAAATCGTGGTTTACTCAGTTAGAAGCCACATTTGCGCTGCGACAGATTAGTTCAGAGCTAACGCGTTTTCATAACGTAGTTGCGGCACTGCCATCTCACGTCATTGACGAGGTGGACGATGTTCTGGAGTTACCGGACTCCACGAAGCCCTACGAGCAACTTAAAGCGGCCGTAATTAAGCGCGTTGGTTTGTCTGATCGCCAACGTACTTCTTAGTTTCTGAGTGCGATCGAGCTCGGTGAACGTAAACCATCGCAGCTTCTTTGCCACATATGGCGGTTAGCTGGCACCACACACATAAAGGAGGCTCTACTTAGGAAGATGTGGCTACAGCGTTTGCCTAAGGACATGCAAAACATTCTTAGCGCAAACCCATCAGCACCATTGTCAACCTTGGCTGATGTCGCCGACCGGATCGGGGAAACATACGGTACCGCTGTTTCCCAGCTCGCCTCAAATAGTCAGGGCGCAATTGCCACTCTAACTGCTCAAGTTGCCACCCTAATTAAACATCTTCAGGCCTTAGCGACGCAGCGTTCGAGATCACGTTCGAATACCCCCATTCGACGACACAGTAGCCACGCAGGGTCACGTGATTCTCGTCATCCACTACCAAACGCTAATCCGGATCCCTGCTGGTATCACCAGCAATTTGGCAAGAAAGCCCGACGATACCGACAGCCTTGTACCTTTGGTCCAGTCAGCAAACAGGGCGGCCAAATCCACATGGTTAACGACGTAACTGGCCCGCCTGGTCGCCTGTTCTTTCTAAAAGATCACGAGTCGGGGATTCGCTATCTTATCGACACAGGTGCCGAGGTCAGCGTGATCCCACCTGAGACCCACGACTTAAACAGGTCATCTATTTCGAATCTTCGCGCGGCCAACGGAAGCACTATAAAAGTGTTTGGTCAGCGCTCTCGCACACTTAATTTAGGTCTCCGTAGGCCTTTCCGCTGGATCTTCACGGTCGCCGACGTCCAAATGGCGATTATCGGTATCGACTTTCTCCAGCACTTCGACCTTTTGGTAGATTCCAGACGACACCGTCTGGTCGACCAAACGACAAAGCTTACAGTTACAGGGATTTTGACCGATAAGGTATCAGTCAGTCCCGTATATCAAAGCTCTACGAAACTAAACTCCTTTAGTTTCCTAATCGATAAGTATCCGACTGTTTTTCGACAGTCTTCATCTCTGCCTGCCGTCAGGGGTTCCACGAGGCACCACCTAGTCACGACAGGCCCGCCGGTGTTCGCCAAAGCTCGCAGGTTGACACCAGACAAGCTTAAAATAGCCCGCGCTGAGTTTGAGCACATGCTCGAGCTCGGAATCATTCGCCCGTCCAGTAGCCCTTGGGCCTCTCCACTCCACATGGTCCCTAAAGCGTCAGGCGATTGGCGCCCGTGTGGAGATTATCGTTCGCTCAACAACGCCACAATACCCGACAGGTACCCGATTCCGCACATACAGGACATCACGGCTAGCCTTCATGGTACCCGTGTTTTCTCGAAAATTGATCTGGTGCGCGCATACCACCAGATCCCGGTTGCGGATGAGGATGTTGCCAAAACAGCCGTCATCACACCATTCGGTTTATTCGAGTTTCTACGTATGCCGTTTGGTTTGCGAAACGCTGCACAAACGTTTCAACGTTTCATCGACGACGTCACACGGGGTCTGGATTTCGTCCACCCCTACATCGATGACCTATTAGTTGCAAGCGCGTCTGAAGAAGAACACCAGATTCATCTGCGACAGCTCTTCGACAGATTAGCAACTTTTGGCATAACGATTAACGCGGAGAAGTGTGTTTTTGGTCAATCAGCGATAGAGTTTCTAGGACATTACGTTGACCAGCACGGTATTCGACCGTTAACCGATAAGGTAAGAGTAATCCGCGATTTTCCCCGTCCTACCACCCTCGCCGCTATTCGTCGATTTAACGGGATGGTCAACTACTATAGGCGGTTTATTCCACATTGCGCTCAGCTTATGCAGCCTTTAACCGATTTACTCCGCGGCCGTGTCAACGGAGTCGTAGAGTTATCACCAACAGCCATCGAGTCGTTCGATAGAATTAAGGACGCATTAGCCACCGCCGTTATGTTGCACCACTTCAACTCAGCCGCGGAAATAAGTGTAGCTGTTGACGCGTCAGACACCGCAGTCGGCGCCGTACTTCAACAGTTCGTCGATGGACTCTGGAAACCGCTCGCTTTCTTTTCCAGACGTTTACTTCCGGCTGAAACTAGGTATAGCACGTTCGGTCGTGAGTTGTTAGCAATTTACTCGGCCGTTCGGCACTTCCGACATGCCCTCGAGGGAAACCAGTTTGTGATTTTCACCGGCCACATACCGTTGGTTTTCGCCTATCGCAGTAGGTCTGAGAGACATTTGCCTCGCGAAGTTCGCCATCTGGACTTCGTATCCCAGTTTACGTCTGATGTACGCCACGTTTCTGGCAGCGATAACGTTGTGGCTGACGCTTTATCCCGAGTGTCGGCACTAGTTGGTCACGACTCAATCGACTTAAACGCTATGGCCAACGCACAACGTTCGGAAAATGATTTCCGCGCCTCCTGCCAACAATCAGCCCTACGGCTGACTGATCAACCTTTGCCAGCGTCTGCAGACACTATCCTTTGCGATACCTCTACTGGACATCCACGTCCAGTAGTTCCTACTCTTTTCCGACGACGCGTGTTCGACATGCTACACAACATAGCCCATCCTGGCATCCGGGCCACGGCCAAGCTCATTTCCGATAGGTACGTCTGGCCTGGTATGCAAAAGGATCTTCGCACGTGGGCACAATCTTGCCTAGCTTGTCAACAGGCTAAGGTTCACCGCCACGTGTCGGCCCCGATTGGCCGATTCCCTTCGATTACATCTCGACTTGCTCATCTCCACATCGACATTGTAGGTCCTTTGCCACCTTCCAATGGGATGACATATCTTTTGACGATGATAGATCGTTTCACGCGGTGGCCAGAGGCCGTCCCCATAACCGACGTCCGTTCAGAGACTGTAGCACGCGCATTCGTTGAGCGTTGGGTGGCATCTCATGGTTGCCCGGCCACGGTTACGACCGACCGTGGCCCTCAGTTCGAGAGCGGTTCCTTTGCGGGAACACTGAGCGCGCTTAGATGTCATCGCATGCGGATCACGGTATACCACCCGGCTGCAAACGGTATGGTCGGACGCTTCCACCGACAGCTAAAAGCAGCCCTCGCCGCGGTCGACGCAATCCGTTGGACAGAAACCCTACCAATGGTTTTACTCGGTATCCGCGCCGCCCTTGATACTGACCTTCACGTTTCCAGCGCCGACCTCCTGTACGGCCAACCACTGCGTCTTCCTAGCGATTACTTTTCATCCGCCACCGACGCCCTTCGATATGATGCATCTTACGCCAAACAGCTCGCTTCGCACATGAGCCGCCTCCGTGTCACGGACACACGAGAACAAAGCCGCAAGGTGTTTGTTCCTGAAGACCTCCACGACTGCACACATGTGTTTGCTCGCGTAGATGGTTTACGACGCTCGCTCGAGCGGCCTTATGAAGGTCCTTTCAGAGTACTTCAACTGAAGGATCGCTTTTACGTGCTCGAGCGTCAAGGTGTTCGGGACACGGTTAGCATCGATCGTCTGAAACCGGCCTACTTTGAAGGGACAAAGGGAGACTTCACTGCTCCTCCGCAGCCCCTATACACGCCAGCAACTGTCTCGGAGCTGTCTCGCCCAAGCTCATCGTCCTCAGCAGACATCACGACTTTGCCGATGACGCCAGCACCCGCCGTAACGCGTTCAGGTCGTAGGGTGCACTGGCCGAAACGTATCCTCACTAGAGGGCGCAGGAGAGAACACTGAGGATCAAGAGATGATGAAACGCGACTCTTCTACATAGACAAGAAAGTGCTTCTTATATTTTACTGGAGTAACTTAAGACCAATTCTCCCAAACTTTTGGTCTGCGGGCCCGTTCATCATGTGGCTATCAAATAAGTCAACGGTTTAAGGAACCGTCGGTTTCTTTCCGTACATACGTTATTTGAAAACCCTCAGATAGTGAACGTCGCAAGTTTGAGTGAAATGGTACAAAAAGGACTTCCAAACGATGTACCGAAAACGGCTTTTTTCATGGGCCTTAACATCATTACACATCATACGGAAATGTCGTGTGCGAATGCGTACACTGCAGATATTGGGCGGTAGCCGTCAAGCCTCAATACTTTTGTTCAGCCTTTATACTGTTGCATTTTGGATTCAGATTACGGTTGCAAAGTGTCGTAGATAGTTCTCTATTGCTGTGCTGCACATCGCACTTGAAATGCCATCCAAAGAACCCACACGGCTTCATAGTCATGAGACATCGTAACCGCTGGGACGTTTACTGATACAGTAGCTACGGAATTGCAATAGCGGTTATGCTGTGCAGGCGAAGTAGTGGCGTTTAACATATCTGATAGAATACCTTTGTTATCTGTGAAAACACTCTTCCTCAAAGCCAGTAAGATGGGAAAACAGGAGTGCTACTTCTTATGACCTTGCAAGAAAGTACAGCAAAATCGTTCTGTTGTTGTTGCAATTAACAAGTGATTTTGTAGCGAATGAAATTGTCGAAAGACGGGAGTGGCACAAATGCTAAGTTCATAAAAGTGTTTGGTGTTGAGACGCCACTCCGAAGGGGAATATTACAAGCCAATATTTCCGAGGAAATAAGAACTTTTGTAACACCATCAGTAATCTCATTGATTTGACGGTAGATCTTGACTGCTCCACGACTTCCTTGAGTCAGTAAACCGTAACTGAAAACGCCATTACATTGCCTGTCCAGAGAGATACTGAAAAGCAACCCACGCGTTCAAGTTTCCGCGGCGAATCACGCAGTTATTGCTCAAAACACATCCCCTAGTTCTCAGTGACTCAGTCCGTCAACCGAAGCATTGACTAGAAAAATTTGTACACCTAAGGCATCCAAACTTATCCCGAGCACTGTGAAAATAGCTCAAGTCTCCCTGATAATGATGCGGCCGTACGAGCGAAGTCATATATTTCTTATCAGCGGCATTCCCCTCCATCAACTATAATAACCGTAAATAGCAACGGCATGTTCTAAACATCTGAAAAATGCTCTAACTCAATAGCGAGACCTGTATGGTGCTTAGTACAGAATATTCCGGATTTGCAATATAAGGGTAAATCAGAAGTGCTTCACAAGCACCGTGAATCTGGTTCTAAGAACCTCATCCCAAGAACCAACGCTTCGCAGACGAAACTGCGAAATTCACCCCCCCCCTAATGTTTTCGAGCCAACGTACTACCATCTTAGGGTTCACGGTTACCATTCATTACCCAATAGCTCCTCAGTAACTTATCCTCTTTCCCAAAATACGGGTGCTACGAGAAACCAAATACACAGTGTGTTTACCCCGGCAAGTACATCGCCACCTAATCACGTTACCAACTCGAATGCCCACCAGACCAGTCCTCGTTTAGCGCACCTGTCGATATTTTATCCACCTCCAACTGAAACCCTACACAAGTCTTACTCTGGCCCACCATAATGACACTCATCCAAAATTTACTATCTCGTAGTCAAGCCCTGGCGACATTCCGTATCGACTGTAATGTACAATATTTTGATAGTCGCATTCATCCGTACCTTTTCGAGTATTTTGGCTTTTCACCTGCTTTTGTTTTAGTCAAGCTACCAATTTTGTAACATGCGGCCTGTGGCTAGAATCACAATTCGCTTCGTGCCTCGCTAGCTTGATGTGTCTCTCTGTACACTGTATTTACCGGGGTAGATAATAATGCACGGGGGTCAACGCGCTAAATCTTGGTTTCTCATTGTCGATCGGTTGTCCATAGTGAACACTTACTGGGTAATATTTTGTTGGATCAGTTCCCATAACTCACTGGAATATGAGCGGAAATTTGGTATATACCTTAGATCAGACCTTCACATGTGACATTTTGCAACCCATTCCCCCATCTGTCATCAAGTTCTTTAGCGGTTTAAATGTTGTACTTGACGAGAAGAATTTCATAAATTTACTATTGACTAACGCGAGTTAATTGGTTTGTAAGATATGCACTTTCAAATTCTCTGTCGTTTTATTTCATCCCCGTATAGTTCCTGTAACCGAGTCGCGGTGCTCCCATGACACTCCAGACAGTCAGATTAGCGTCGTAGAATATCACATCTTTGTAGGTATCTTCTCACCGGAAGGAGTGGAGGATGAATTATTTAGTTCAAAGAGCAATTCTTCGCAGTAATGATTGATGAGTCTAAGGAAAAACAGCACCCAGCAAGTACTGCACACACGCAGCTACTTTAAAAATGTACACATGTAGGGTTTTCTATTACAGCATGCGCTTACCGATATATGTAATTATATATATGTGAACTGAACATCATCCTTAGTTGATCGCAGCTGTTGCCTCCCAATAGGTTTTCTAGTCAGCCCTTTTCGAGGAGAAGCACCAGACTCTAGTTTCCCTCCTGTCAGAGCCCGTCAGCAGCGCATATCGTTTCCACGGCAGAGACTGGAAATCCGACGGCGTTTAGGTGAGGAAATCCTGTCGAACACTGCACCAGTGGTCTCACATTGAGTAAGACTGCAGTCTCATATACAAAGGCTCAGCCTCATCATCATGTGTGTAATATATGAATATACATACATATATATGTACATATAAATAACCATAAACACACACCACAGTACAGAAATGTGTGACATATATCCGGCTGGCGGCCTCCGATTCGGGTTATCCTGTCACAGTGACTGAAGCCAGAGGACGCCCGCGCTTATTCATCACTGCAATTGGCTTGCTCTGGACCACTTGCAGCTCCACCCACACACCACATATCCGGTGTAATCCCGGAGGAATAAGACAGGGAGGTGTGACAGTGGGGCCTTCATGTCCAGCCGGCCATTGATGGATAGCCAGTTGATTGGCTAATCAGGAAAGAATACTCATCTGTTGGAAACTAAACAGAGAGAGGCTGTATTGACGAGACCTAAACTAAGAAGATAGATTTGTGGAGTGGAAAAGAAGCATTGTAGTATGGGAGTGCAGGTTGGTGCATCCCAGAGAAGATGAGGATGGAAAACCAAATTTTTACTGAACTACGAAAAGCCAGGCAGACCATTCATAATACAATACACCAACAATTCCAAAGGAAAGAATGGATAAAAGACTACAGACACCCAAGTTTTTGAAAGGAAGGGCGAATTAATTATCAACCACCAGGATGTTGGCCGATGCAGTTTGAGACCAACGTACACGTCACCTCTTCGCGAGCGGTGTATTATGAGTACGTTGGTGACCTACCAACCACAAACGGCCAGCGCATTCGCGGCCGCACACATCGCAACGCCACGTAGTCATGTCACCGCGACCTATGGGACCGATGGTTCTTTTGCGTACCACACGCTTCCGCCCGCGACCGTGCAATAATTGCTCCTTCAACTTTCGCCCTCCTGCCCGAACCGTATTACTCCAGGCCGTCCAGTTCAACGCCAAATCTTCCCAACATCTGAAATCAACACTACAACGTGAAATACTTACCTGCACAACATCCTGGTAACTCAGCTTCTGACCCTCGGGAGTTCGCTTACCTGATTTCTCTTGTCCGTACAGTAACTGCTTCGGGATACGGTCAGCGCCCATCCGACGAATGTGATGGAGCCAACGGAGATAAATCAGCGTCAACATGGCTTCCATCCCGTCCATACCCGCTCGGCGCAGT
>QNGE01002545.1:0-13182 GCA_008508345.1 Paragonimus westermani
CGCAGCAGGCTTTTGAACGTATCTCCCCGCGTTGAGGTATTCTGCCGAGCGTTCGCACCTCCGACCTGACAATCCACCACAGCAATACTGCCGTTCTCTGCCAGGGCAACTGCGGTCAACCAAAAAACCTCGCCCATATTCTCCACGCGTGCCGGATCACCCACAGTGTGCGTTGTGCTGGGCACAACCATGGGGCCAAGGACGTGGTAAAAAGGCCACGCAATGCCGGCTACGCAATCTTCGAGGAGTCACAAGTGTCAATGGTGAACTTGTTCACTAAACCCGGCATTGTCGTGGTTCTAGATGGCGTTGTTGTGGTACTGAACGTCAGTACGGTGGACGACTGTCGAAGCCAATTTGCCTAGGCAGACAAGGCTGTGGAGTACAGGACAGATTCGCACAATGCCGTCACTCAGTCAACCCTCCGTACCGTTGGCTGTGATGTGGACTGTATTTCAAGTTTACTTTTTGTATCCATTTTCTTCCATTGCCACTCTTCTGCTGGGAATGTCGTCCTACGCTGTCACTGATTTATGTCCACTGACTATTACTGGTTCCCTGAAAACGTGTGACACATTTATGCAGGGAACCTGACGGTGCTTGTTGCTCCCTTCTGGCAAATGTCCCAACGAGTGAGCTTTAACTGTGCTAACAACTCCGTGATCAGAAAATCTTTTGATTTTGGGAGAAACGTCTTCATTTTCCCCCATCATTTGCTCTGTCGTATCAAGCAGTTGACTTACATTTGGTGGCCGGAATTATTAACGTATGCTACTTTCGTGAAAGTACTTGTCAGATGTTCAGTGTTATTAACCTTGCATCGCCCTAAATTTGATAAATAGTCTGCTTTAAAATCCTTTTAGCACACTTTCGTTGTTTAGATTTCGGTGTCAACACTCGTTCTGTATCTGAGCAAAGCCGTGCAAATTGTTTTCCAATATGAACAATAAGCTAACAGAAACAGAAGTTTTAAAACAGATGGTACCTGCCATGTGGGCGTCCATTTGTTCATCTTTGTTGAAGATAAGCACTTTTCCTCTCTCATAGGACTACAATTATACAATGTTTTATGTTTCACTTGATTAGCTGCACCTAGTTCTATCCAGTTTTTAAAAGTCACCTAATCTCTCATCACCTTTTCCTTATTCTGTGTAGTTCCTATGCATTCTTTTTTTCTGAACTAGCACATCTGTGATTGGTGAACTACCTCAACCTTCCCCTTACGTGTATGCCTGTTCAGTTTCAAACGCAATTTGTAAGTCTGACGACCTAACCTTTACAAAAACGAGATGGCAGCTGGTTCAAGCATGAGCATTCCACTTTAGATACGATCATAACAGAGTCTCTTAGCATCGCTTCACTTTGGTCTATCAGCAGGCTAACTAGACCGGACCGGCTGTACTGTCCCCCTCGCTCCGGTTTATTCCAATTTTGCAACATGTCTGTCAAGAGTCAGCATCTATCTGTATTGCTATACTGCCATTAATTCTTCGCATTCACAGAAGTAGCATTTCATTCTGATGGCTTTCCCTCTTGTTTGGGATCAAATTCTGTAGGTGGTATTATCTAGGGTGTTACAGTAGGTTGAAAGATTGGACGTCAATGAAAGGAGACGCTCATTAAGTAAATGATTGAATTGCAGCACGTAAACTGACGGCGTTGGCACCAACAGCGCCTAATAAATACTCTGTCTTCTGCATTGAACCCTTTCAAAGTTTTGCGATTTAGGAAGGTAACCGTTTATTGGCTGAGTCTTTCAGAATTACGCCAAGCAAATTATCAAGTAATTTTACCTTATGAGTTTTCAAGTGTTATTTTCCTTTCACTATGAAGCAATTTTGATGAATGAGATTAGGCAAACTACGTGCGTCAAATCTAGTATTCTGCTGGAACTATTTTATGACCTGTTATTAATCTCCACAGTCCGATTACCACAATATCGCATATGGAACCAAAACTAGCGTCAACAAAATACAAGCGACCTGTCGAAGTACGATGTAGTGACAGAGAAATTACGCAGCTAGAACTGTTTGGGATACACTACGTGCAAGAGCGCCTAACTCTTTTAACTGTTTCCAGAAATGTGTCAAAATGGAGCTGTTTTAAAATGAAAACGCAGGGTAGATATCTTAATTGACTTTTCTATACTTTTCTCTACTATTAACGGTGCCTGTTCTCTTCATTTCTTGTTTGTACTAAAGCTGCTGATGTTGTTTAGGAAATTGCGCATTTCCCAAAATCACCAAAACATGCCTTGAGCAAAATTTTCCTTCAGAAATCGAACTCTGTGTTGTAGGAGTGCTGGAATGATTGGTAACAACTTTGTCCCAAACTCCTCTTCTTTCCGAATTACTAAGCACGTTTTCAAGATGTGAAGACAATTAAGTTACAAGCTACCGGAATTGTATAGGCAACTTCACTCGCATAATATACGTTTCCAAACTGAGATCGCCTCGACAATACCTGGTGAAGGATTGTTAGACCGTTATTGGAAGAACTGCAAATGTTACCTTGCCAGATTTTTGTAGGCTCGATTAAAGCAATCATACACTATAATTGTGGTAATAAGCCAGGTAAGCCTACCGATTGTGAAGTGTCGCAGCATGCCTGGTTGCATAATGGAAACATGTCACGTCCAGTCTATCACAGCCTTTCCACAAAAATCTCGGTAAGTGTTTGATTAAGCTTGTTAAATTTCGAAGCGGGATACCTAAAATATTGTTCTTGCTCAATGGCGAAATAACACTTGACATTTTCAAGAGTGGTTGTTTCATTACCGTTTTCCTTCACTTCCATCAAAACAAGATCCACGAAACACTTCGAGCCTGACTAATTACAACAGGAAACGTTTCATCCCAGATGGTCAACTCATGCTGGAAACAAAGTGGTCGTTTGGAATCAGTCACACGACTAGCCATCTCTGAAGTGGGTTAACACGAATTTCTGTGTTGTGTACTGTTAGTATTTTTGAATATTCCATGATCATTTCTTATGAACATGTAAGTAGCTGAAATTCACTCATCTTATGTTATTGTACTTGTACGAAATGCTTGTTAGAGTTTACTATATTGGTATTTCACCCGTCCTTAATAACATGCCCTGAGACTTCCTCGTTCGAGAACTTGCAACAGTAACACAAAGTCATACTTATTGTGGGATTAATGGCATTATGTTCAACACACTGTTCTTACAAGCACTAGAGTCAGAGTGCAAACTCCTATTCGGACAAGGATATGTACCATCGATGAGCCCTAATAATCGCAAAGCTCCCGAGTCCAGTGCTTCATTTTATAGTGGGCCAACCAAAAGGTCTATCTGAATATGATGTTCCGTTCCAGACGGCCTAAGTCGTTATATTCATTCGAAAAACCAGCATTCTGTGCGCACCATGATTGTGAAACTTTACATGTATATTCTGTAAGAATTTACTTCCCCATGTTCTTTCAATTTTAGTATATTCCGGTTTACAACGATTGGATATATATATAAATGTCATGCTGACGCAGTATTAAAAAGAATGATGGTCACGCACTTGTTACTCAAGCCTGTAGTCACATTCGATGGAGGCTTTAACAACTCTGTTCGGTAAATCATATATTACAATCTATAATAAACGACACACCTGTCAGTTCGCATGCACTTCACATGCAGAGCAACTCATAAACTTAAAGCTATTAATTTCAAATAGTATGCCCATTAGTGTATCATGCAGATCATTCTCTACTGATCACAATCTTCCGTTCCCATCGATCTCTCCACAAGTCCATTGTAAAAACTGTCATACTTCTGTTCTGCTTTTATGTGGGCTTAACGCTGAAAACAGACAAACCGTAATTTGACACAGAATTTGGCATTAGTTTCAAAAGTAATCCCTACTGTCCATGCCAGCACGGAGCACAGAGTGACTTTATAACTGTAATGGATTAAAAATTCCGTTTAACTTCTCATCAGTGATATTGGACTCTTAATAGTTTTTTGGGAACCGTTTCTGGTTGAGTGCAATTTAATGTGAGAATGGACACTCGGAAAATGTGAGCCTTTTTCTATACCTAAATGTGGTTTAGAAATTTTCAATTATTGTGAGACTTTTGTATATACGTATTTGTGTGTGTGTTTGTATGTGATAAAAACGAACTGACTTTCTTTATATTGGGCAGAAATGCAGCTGATGGACTCCGGAAAGCGAAAAGTAAATCACTCAACCGAATAAACTGATTCAATAAGAACACTTTGAGGAACCTCAAACTAACCACATAAGATCATGGAATTAAGCCAGGTTTTCGATATAATACCGGAGACGGGCAAATCTTGTAAGTTGCATTGCGGTTGAAATACACATGTTCGTTCAGCCTCACTGAAACACCATTAAAAACATCAACTAACAAGATCATTTATATGGAGTCACTCTGTGATGGTTGATGTTTAACAAACTGAAATTTACCGTAAACGAAACTCGTTGCCGAAAAGTATGCGAAGGTATAAATTGCTAAAAATCAGAGGACTTTTTGGTTTGTAACGAATAAACATTACGCAAGACTGATATTAGCTTTTGCGCTCCCATTCATAATTGTGTCCTTTGTTTTAGAGATGAAACACTAGACTCGAGGTTCGCTCATGTTATGGCTCGTCAACGGTGCATAACCTTGACACGATCGAGATTAGAACTTCGGTCACGTTTTCATGAGGCAACCGTGTTGCCTGCTGTTACGGTGGCATTTCATTAGACATGCCAGATCTATCAGATGAAAACGCTCAATCACATTTTCTTGTCGATGGGGTTCCTTCTACGGGCCTATCTTGACAGAACACATCTACTCTTTGTTAGCACTAACAGCAGCTAGGTAAACTGTCTGTATGGAATAGAAAATGCGCTGTCACTTGTGACTAACGATCAAATTACAAAAAGTGATTACATTTTGGAAAAGATTTTAAATTGTGATTATGAGATACTGCGGAATACTCTCAATCACCAGACTGCAGTTACAAGGTGAGGTCTTCCGACTTATTGAGAATTTCGTCAAGATTCATTGAAAGATGAATGTGAAAATTCAAGAGAATGTTTGTTAAGTGACAGATTTCATTTTACTGTAAGTTTGTTCAAACACAACTACCTAGTCGAACTCGGATCGTGTGAGACTAAAGTGACTGTCATGAAATATGTATATATGTTGAGCCGGCGACTAAAAGATGTGTATGTTCAGCCCACATGTACTGTTCGCCTAAGACTTGTCAAAGACAGTACATTACATTCATAAAGGTCACCGTGCTTGGCGATTTTGACGTCCTGATTATCTCAACCATAGTTCACACGTCACACAGTTCAGCACGGATACAACTCTAACTACATAAATCTCACGCATTTGTTTCCTAGAACTGAACAAACGACATGTTTCTGCCGGCCACATGAGTCAGCAACAAAGCCAAGCACATTTTTCATTGCCCAAGGCACTGCACAACCATCAGTATTGCCAAACAGAGTTTGGGCTTCGAATTTCAACATCATCTGACCTTATTGTTGAATTAGTTAGCCACAGAAATCTCTGGTTTGCTGTTACTCCTGTCGGGTGATTATATGATCACCAAACGACATCTGCAAGCAGTTCGGGCCAGCAATACAGAGGCGAAATAATCTTGTTTGACCTGAGGAGCCCGCTTGCTTTAAGCAGATCCTACAGTCATTAGACTTATTCCACAAAAACTAGGTCACCCACGGCAAACCAAATTTTAGTTGTCGGCTACTTTTAACATCTCAACGCACGTTTGTACGTAAGAAGAAGAGGGTCTATTCGTTCACGGTTCGTGACATTTCTGATGCTTATCAAACGCTGAAACCGATTAATTCAAACCAGGTTTTCGGCTTTTACATCACTGATTCCAAAATACGCCAGACTCAAGCTTGTTACCCTACGATTTACAGACTATTAAACGAATTGGTCTTTAGAACGTAGACAGGTATACCAGTTTCGTATAGCAGTGATGTCTCATTTACCGGCGCATGATCAACTGTGATGGTCGTACGGTACAATTAAACTTGGATTATATCTGCTGGATAAAAAGACTGACTAAATCACTGACAACACAGGTTTCAAAATTGCTGTTTGTACTCAAACCTCACGGTTGATGGACCGCTTCTAATCCAGAAAATTTCACAATTTTCCGCCAAATACACCACATCCATCACATTTTGACGAATTATATAAACTGATGCAATCACAAAAGGTTCTCGTTGAATATCCTACCGTATTAGCACTAGTTAAATGCTTGACAAATAGTGTGTGCACATGAACAAGTTGCTGCAACTAACAGTAACCACTCAACAGAATAGTAGCTGAGAGCCAAACGGAAATTCACCAGACTACTGTTCACGCAATTGTGTGCATCGAGCATACTGGTGACATTGACAGGGGAAAGTGAAAAAGGTATACGGAATAGTTATACTCAACTCAAGTCATGAATCAATTTGATTTAGTGAGGATTGGTGTCTGGAAGGGTGAGTAGGTTTGTGGTGGACCAGAAGTGAAACTAATGACAATCTGACCAAAAGAGGTGAAACACCCCTACCGTTTAGTTTGGTGTATGACTTTCCCAATTAAACCGGGACAGGTTGATAGCTCCATCTGCGAACAGTACTTGAAACACTGACATTTTTTTAAAAATATAGGACGATTAAGTGATTACAACCTGGTTTCTTGCGTCAAACAGGTACATCAAAATAGCACCTCGAGATTCAGTTGTGTTCGTAGACTACTGTCACACTGTGCATTAAAAATTACTGATGCTACAAGAACGGGTTGTTGTTAACTGCAGCGTGTCCTCAAGACGGTTTAATTTTTTTACGTTGAACTTAGGGGGAATATATAGAGTCTAGTTGCTAACATGGTGAGCTCTTGGATGGTGTCTTCTTTAATAGCAATCTTCGTACACAACTCTGTTCTTACATGTGCGGTCAGTGTAGTCCATGGGTACGGCTGTCTGTTTCACACCACATCTCCGAATCGGTGACAGGAACTTCTGCTCATCGTGGTTTACTCTGCCTCCGATCACGTTATGCCATGTTGTCTACCTCAAATTTTACTTATCCTGTGAAAACCTGTCCGTATAATTGTACAACTTTGGGGCAAGACTATAGGTAGACCAATTCAGTAAATGCTTTTTGAGAAAACAGTGCATGTATTCTCGTTAGTTCGATTGTATGGCTTCGAGTAGGTTGTTCATTATGGGTGCTGATCAACTGTCTAACTCATGGTCATCATAAACTTGACCAGAAGGTACTCTGATTCACGCCGCCGCTCGCCTCAACACTAAGGTGGAAATTCGTAGATGAAGAGACGTTGCTGTTGCATGTGGTAAAATCAGTATTGGTTCGTTTTGTTTATTTTGGGTGACGAATGGTGTGACTCACTCTTTCTCATTCCCGACAGAATTGTCCTCCCCAAGGTTATGCACACGGTGTGCGAAGGAACGAACACATCAAATGGTGTTCATGTTTCACCACCGGTCGATTCGCACACATACACACAAACAAACTGTATGTTTTCTGCATATACGAGAAAAGACCGGTGATTGTTTTTCGTTCTACCGTTTGTTACCTTGCCGAGATTCATTGATTGACCCGACAGCCATTTTAATTTGGCGTCCTGTTGACTAGTCGGACCCGTGAAGCGAACGAGGCCAAACAGGGAGCAGCGCATTTGCTGCTACGATTAATAACGGGATTAATCTAGTTTCGCAAACACAGACCACTCTATAGTTCAGCTGCAATTTACCGAGTGCAGCAACCTTTCGAGGCTGGTGGACATGAAGTTATGAAGGCCGGAGCACCAGACACCATCCAACTTAATGAACATTGGTTGAGTTCAGGTGATTTTCCCGCCGGAATTGTGTACGATAGAAAGCGCGCCGACGGACACTAAAGTCATGTGAGGATGTGGCCCTTTTTCGATATTGCTGAAACTGTACTCAGGAGTGAATGAGAAAAAATGGGACACACAGTACAGAAACTTAACACCTCGCACTATATTGGACGTGTAGTTGTAATGAAGCGAAACATTCGACAACTATGATTTCAGGTAATATTGATGGACTGGATAGCTCATCGTTTTCCGAACATCTGACACGCCCATTTTCACTGTGAATAAATGCTACTTTTCTTCCTCAGTGAATTAGTTTGAACACGTCATGTCCAATAACGAGGCCTACATACATCCTTCAATCCAGAGGTTCCCAGCCTTACAGAAAAATCGACTGTTGTATTCATAAAAACTTGTTTTCGGTGTTCTGTTTGATTTGTCTTGAGTTGCTTTACTGGCATCCAAAAATATTCGGGAAAGAACGAACTGGAAATCCCAGTGATCCTTAATGATGGCCACTTTGGCCTAACCATGTTGCAGGAAACTTAGCATACAGCTGCTATTGGGCATATTCTATTGCACGTGGATGCTCTCCAAGACGTTCAGATCACAGGAATCTTTCCACTATGAAAAACAGTTGTTGGATTATTCATAGCGCCCACAAACCGAAACGTTTGTTAAGGCAGTCTGATTAAACGACTAGTCAGCAAATCGAGACGCCCAAAGCCGCACTTTGAGCGAAGCCACCAACCTCTTCTCATATAAACTGGAATGTTGTATGCGTACATAGATGTATGTGCAACTCAGCCCAGTGCATTTCCAACAGCTAGGCGCTCACTATATGACGTTCCATAACGGCTCCATAACAGCGGTTTGATCTGTTTCGGTAGACTGAAGGTTAGTTTTGTTCGGCTTCTTGTATGTGTGTGTGTTTTCTTGTCACCTCGGCTTGGTTGTCATGTTTGTATACTGTGTTGCTTCGGAGGACCATGTTGACTGACAGTAGGGCCCTATCAGGCTCACTCGTAACCGACAATCCAAAGAGAAGAAAATAGACAAATGACATTGAAGCGCACAGACGAGTATTTTGCACCAATAACAACATAAGTTTGTTTAGGCTGCGAGGCTGGATGATGAGAGCGTACAGAATAACTGATTGTGCAGTAAACATTGTTGCCTTCCGCGAAATTAAGAATTAGAGGTAAAAACGTACTCCGACCCCATGAGCATTCCAATCGCCCAGAGGATGACTTTGTGTGTGGCGTATGATTCTGTACGGCTGAGAAACTTACAGTATTTCTCACAACGCAGAAACACTTTTGAATACATTTCGTGGGTAGAGAAACAATTGTATTCAGTGTCATTGTTTTTCTTACTGCGCCGTGGACTGTAAACTGTGTCAGACATTCGAGTCACTAGCCCTGGATAAAGTTATCAATCAGAGCTTATAGTCTCGTAGTCAGACTTCAGGTTGTTACACCGGATGTTCTATGTGGGGTGGTTGAAACCAAACCGAAACATGGCCGTGGACGAGAGACGTATTCATATTGACCCGTGCAACACCGAACGGATGAAACGTTACATCGCACTAATAGCGATGGAACTGGATTGGTACCACAGTGATACCGCAGCCTTCACCGGGAAGTTTGCAGAACAATGCGAGCTCCAGAAAGCAGACTTCAATTACTTTACTAAATGGTGGCTTATATAGCAGGAGGTGCTTTAGAGCAAGTTATCCATTTCGCAGACTTTGACTGCATAAATTAACAGACGATAGGCGGACAACACGGTATTAGTACCTAAATCATATCTGTGCGTGTGAGTTCCGATCAGAATGAGTCTGCTAATCTCCTTAACTTTTATGATCCAGACATGTGCCACCTTGTTTACGTAGGAGACCAGTTCAACGAACGACCGTCCACCGCTAATTGCTCGATAAGAGTGAGTGAAAAGTTTCACTTCTAGGAGGTTTCAACCAGCCTGTTAGGTGCGGCTCGGCAACCTAGTCAAATGTTCCAAGACCTCATGGCAATGCTACAATAGGGAAGAAAATTAAATATCTCCTTTACTTATGTGTAACCCACATGCTGGCCATCGCAAACCTCCATTCCCAGCTGGACCGGAGAAAGTTCGCCACCAGAAAAAAATTCATCGCGCGATTGATGCTTGCGTCCAACCGCAAAACTGGGCGTAGACTATTATTGACCACGTTGCGAGTTAACTTTTGAAAGTCCTTAAAACGCAGATGATCTGTTTGATGACCGAGGATGAATGCTAGTCAACTGCGTAATTGAAAGTCAGGGGAAATTTCCAAAGTGTAACCGTCGTTTTTCATGATGTGGTAACATCTCATGATATTGTTTACGGACGACAGCACGCTATCCTCTCACATTGAGAAAGAGCTGCAACGAACAACCATGGTTCTTGTGGCGACAGCAGCCAAGTGTGGTTTACATAACAACAACGACAGGACAGATACCTTATGTTAACCTTTAACAGGCGAATATGCTGTACCCGCACCTACATATACATATGCTTATATCCGCGCAGAATTTTATTGCCTGATAGCAGTCTGTTGAAAGACCTTTCCAGGAACTGTGATTTTGCAGCTCATGTGACCGAGGTGACAGCTGCTTACTGGTATCTTGAATGTCTTGTCTGAAATAGCCGCAGCTTGAAGCCGAAAGGCAAACTGTCTGGTGACCGTTTACATTTGTAGTATAACCTGGACATTCTGTAGGCGAAATGTGCCGTACCTGAGCCGATTCCATCCTCATTACGTACAACATATCTCCGATATCCGGTGGTTGGACATAGTTTCGAAAACCGAACTACTTCACTTTGCAAATGTAGGCAGGAGTGAACCTGTGGTGCGGCCCAACCATTTGGCTGGGGAACTTCAGAAGGACAACTGATGGACGGACGTCGGAACAGCTTTAGTACGTATAGTTTTTGTAGACAGGTTAAATCGCTGTGGGCAGTAGCTTTGACACTAGAATTCTAATTAAGCAAGCCTTTAACAACGCAAGATCGATCTCAGATTTGGAGAAGATGCATCTTCAAACAAGACCATCTGTATGGGTGCTATCCTGACAAATGTATGATATCCACGTAAACAGCAACCGTCCAGTGATGAATTCACGGCCGCGGTTCGCAGAAAACTGTAAGCACCATAGGTCGTGGAGACGCGGCAATGTTAGGCAGTACCTCAAGTGCGCTAGACATCTCGTAAAGTAGGTGATCAACGTGTCGGCCGACTTAATCTGTAGTCCTATGTTACGTTTGTTTCTTTCCAACAAACTCGGGGCATGTTGTTCTGCTATATTGTGTTCTTCAGTTCTATTAGTGAGTTCGTTTCGGTAGATTTTCTTTAGCTTCCCGTTCTACATTGAAGTTTGTTTACATTCTTACTCTGCACAGAATGATATGACATACTGTTACACTGAACTTTTCTTGTGTATTATTTACTATACCTGCCATCCTTGGTTGATTCACACCACTGAAGTTTCTCCATTATCTTGTTCTCGAAAGATAAAAGTTTTTTATACACTAACTCATATCCTGGCTGACCGGCATTGACTAGCTGGAAGGAAGCAGCCTGTACTCGAACACATGGTTTTCTTATTTCTGTCGTATACTTGATACAGATTGTGTGACTGGAACTGCAAGTGGTACAGCACAACCGCTTGTTATGAGTGTTATGCGTAAGCGTGTTTTGGGTTTCGGTCGCTATGCCTGGTTACTCTGGAAAATAAAACCGTAAACTGTTCGTGTGCGTACATTCACTGCGATTCGAAAATGACGTACGGCGTTGTACGCGTTCTGTGGTCTTGCGGTGCTTTGGAACAGTGGCTACTCGAATGAATTTTGAAACGCGATGTAATCATCGCACGCTGAAACCCATCTTTTTGTTGCTAGATTTATACTGCTGACTAAACACCAGTAACTAATCTAGTAACATACATTTTGTCAATATTTTGGCCAGGGACCGTGTGCAACGTTGCCCATAATGCTGCTCACAAACGTGTGGGCTGCAGTCAAACTGTCTGTCAGAGTGACGGATAGTTGTCTTACGTTCACCGTGCTCACTTTATTCGTACCCCAATAGCAATGTCTCTTGATACCTGTCATTTAACGCTTCTGGATGATCATGAAGTTTTCTGAAAATTCGCTTTTCATCGATTCGATTTCGTCCTTCAGCCAATTATTTCAAACCTGGCCAAGCTAATAAAATTTGTTTGCTATATCTATACGCCCCGCAGTAGATGCTTCACACAATTATTGCGGACGCTGTTCGGGTTTCGAGACACTTACTATTAGGGTTGATCGTTTCTTTCCTCATGGCTCCAAGTTCCGTCAGAATATTATGTCTTAGTTTTGGTGCATTTCTAGTATTTCCAGTTATTATTCGGCCACATCTTTGCATTTCACACTACTAATATGTTTGGTGTAGTTGTGGAATAATGCAATGAGTAGCGTCGTAACGCCGATCACTTGCTGCGGTTGGCTGACTAAGTCGCCTCCATGTTTCGAACAAACGATTCGTGTAACTGACTCAGAGAAAAGCTTGTAGATTTCACAATTCATATGCTCACTGATGCAAACAGTATAATTTTACTCGAATGAAGTAAGTACGGGAAGCAGAAACGGAAGTGACCGAACCAGTGGTATGACAAAATAAAGCCATTGATGTAACAGTTGAACACAGTTAATATCGTATTGAACAGATTATATTATAAAGCGACCTTTTGAAAACAACGCGTTTTCATTGAGATGTTGCTGTAAAAACTAGTCAACAGAAGTCAAATAACTTTGCCAACATACTCACTGTAATAATTAACGATCATTCGGAGGTGTAGAGCAGCCTAATTTTGTTCTTCAATAGATGCAAAATCAAGACAGATCGTACATCTAGCATTCTTCCGAAGTTCGTGAGGCTGATTGTTCAGGTTCGGGTCCTGGGGTGCGTCAATGAAACGAAACGTGTCCAGGAGGCTGTGTTTTGCCAGCTCCAACCTGATGGGTTCGAGCAGACCGGCAAGCCATTTAGCCAGAGTATGATAAGGCGAGTTGCACATATCTAGAATGGGCCTCAAAGGCAAGGCTACTTTGTGTAATTTGGGCAGACCGTATAACCTAGAGATTATCGTTCCAATGGGACGGATACCCTCGAAAGTGTCCGGGTCAGTTATCCCCTTCTCTTTAATTACACGGAACGTTCTAGATATCGCCTTTTCTATACCTGGTGTTTTGTCTTTCTCCGTACACATCTTCGTGAATTTTGAGCTATCAGCTAGTATATCGTTCATTTTGGTAACGTAATCAATCCTGT
>QNGE01002545.1:13669-28743 GCA_008508345.1 Paragonimus westermani
GTATCTCAAAAAGGCTAGTATCCGAAACACTACTGGAGAATCTTGAGACGTAATCGTATCAATCCAACTGTCGTTGCACTTAGTCGTCATGCCAAACAGTAAGTAGGACACTATAGTAGAAAATGTTCGAGAGCTGCAGCGGAAGCTAGCGCAGTGTGAAGGCGTACTGGATGAGCTGTCAGAAAGCTATCGTGCAGATTTTGAGACGTATGCTAACAATATTGCGACCAAGCGAATGGATTTCAGAATGATCGATCTGTCCAAACAGTTGAATCCTGTGAAACCGTGCGCCAAATTTCCGAATAATCCCGAGCGGTATGTTCATGAATCCTCCTCCTTGAATTTGAACAGAATTTTGCTTGAGGCGGTGTCACTAGGACCGAACTTTTGTTGTCCACGTCGTAAGAATAGCCAGCTTGATTTTGAAGTTCACTTTAAAAATTTGGATGATCACTTAGCTGCCCTAACTGCATCGTCATCTTTAAACGAAGAAAGACTGGAATCAACGTTAGTGAATTCATGCTCTCAGTAACTTAACTACATGCCGCAAGTGAAACAGTTCTTGACGAAGCAGCAATCAGATGCACTGAAGTGTTCACAAAAGAACATGAGTTGTCTTGATGAACAGGATTGATTACGTTACCAAAATGAACGATATACTAGCTGATAGCTCAAAATTCACGAAGATGTGTACGGAGAAAGACAAAACACCAGGTATAGAAAAGGCGATATCTAGAACGTTCCGTGTAATTAAAGAGAAGGGGATAACTGACCCGGCCACTTTCGAGGGTATCCGTCCCATTGGAACAATAATCTCTAGGTAATACAGACTGCCAAATCTGCACAAACTAGGCTTGCCTTTGAGGCCTTATCATGCTCTGGCTAAATGGATTGCCGGTCTGCTCGAGCCCATCAGGTTGGAGCTGGCAAAACACAGTCTCCGGGATACGTTTCACTTCATTGACCCAATCCAAGACTTGAACTTGAACAACCAAATAACGTTCTCACTTGATGTTGCCTCGCTATTTACGAACGACTACTTGTGCGATTACGTCGAGCGTAACAACAAACACGTGGGCATCCCAAAAGATGAACTAAGAGAACTGCTAGTGCTCTGTACAAATAACGTTCAGTTTCTGTCCAACAATGCGATCTACCGATAAAGAGATTGAGTGGCAATCGGCTCGTCTCTAGGTCCCCTGTTAACTTACCTTTTCATGAGTAAACTAGAGACTAACCAATTGGGTGCGGTCATCGAACAGTTTGCATTTTACAAACGATATTTTGATGATATTTTTTACGTCATCAACGAGAATGCTAACATGGGCAGAGCTATGGCAGCCTTCAACTCCGTTCATGGCAGTGTTAAATTTACCAAGGAGTCAGACAACACTGGTCAAGTAATTATTTTGGATGTTGGCATAGTAAGAAGGGAAGGTTGTTGAATCCGACGAACTGTGTACAGAAAACAGACTTGGAGTGGCCAGTACATTCACTTCGACAGTTTTGTTCAGCTGAATCAACAGCGAAACCTCATAAGATGCCTGACGCGTAGAGCGTTAAAGATCTGCACCGCTGACACTTTGCAAGCTCAGCTAGACTTTCTACAAGAAGTGTTCATGCAGAATGCCTACCCAATGCATTTCATTCAGAAGGCGATGCAGTCGGCAGAGTTGAAACTTGAGGCACCTTTTGTGAATCAGAAACCTGCGTTTATTAGTCTTCCTTTCAAGGGAGATCCCATGTCCGAAGTTATCTCCAGGAAGCTAAGAAAGTCATTTGAAACAACCCACCTTACCGCTTAATTGTGTGTCAGTTCCCGTTCAACACCCGTTATCATATCACAACTCAAAGACAAGCTTCCATGTTCTACAACCACCAATTTTGTGTACTCATTTGTTTGTTCGTGTCGAGCATCATATATTGGTCGTACAACAAGGCGATTGTCGGACAGAGTGCGTGAACACCATCGTGCGTGGTTGAACAGTGGTGTGAATAAAGCGGTTTCAATCAGGATTGTTGGTGATTTGACAGACTGTAATCATTCTGTCAATAGGAAAGATGCTTTTCGGATTGTCTGCCGAGTGTCTATGAATCGATCAAAAAGGGTGAGACTTCGAATGTTGACCGTTGTCGAGGCCATCAGCATCCGATTGCGCAACCCTGATCTCTGCGCTCAGAAGAAGCTCCTGCTCACACTAAAGCAGTTGTATTAGTCAGCAATTCCCCAAAAGAAACGAATAAACTCTTTTCATTTTTTGTTGTTCAGCGATTGAGTTAAATGTGTTGCCTTCCATAACGTGACTAACAGGTAGGCTGAACAGCACGCCAAAGAGTTACTGCGTGATTTCAATGATGAATTTCTTCCTGTGGCTTCTCCGCCTCATTTTTGTCATAGACCGAAGTAGACAGTGGTTGATCTGTGACCAAAAATCGAGACATCCTGAAGGAGCTAATGTAGTTCTCTTCAAGCAGTATGTTCCAGTGATCATCAGAGAAGTAATGAAGGGCTGTTTTTAACTTGTGTCAGCACCAGGCACTTCAGGGAAGTAAACAAACAACGTATGAATAAACACTCGACTGGGTGTCCTAATAGTTATGCTCTAGATCATCTGGTTTCAGATAGGCTTGCCAGCCAGATGTGTTTCGCCTGCAAACTTGTAATAATACATCACAGCCCACGACGATGTTAAGAAAGATTTATTCATGATAGTTGATTATAGTGGCCACTGGCGACGTGGTAGTGTTCTGTTCGAAGGTCTGATGTGCTTGGTACAAGGTCAAAACATCCGTTCGCTTCCTCTCTGGTGGTCACTGGAAGCAAAGTTTTCATCCTACTGTCCCAGCAAAAGTTGAACTTGTCAATGATATATCGGAATTAAAAAAAGCTGCAAACGGTTTAAGTTGGATCAGATCACTGTGTAAGCACAAAAACGTTTCAGGTTAGCTGGAATCTGCTGGTCAACAGAATGAAAAAATGGACCCCCTAACCGTTTGACAACACGCAGGTCACGTCGTCAACGTGGCGCAGTCAAATAATTGACCTCTTGTACACTAAGAATCTAAACCTACTATCTGCTCACTCATCACTAATAAGTAGTGTGGTAGACCTACGATTTCAGGTGAGACCCAACTGGGAAAAGTCAGGGCTTTGGCTAGATTCGAACCAGCAACGGAAACCGCATGCCGCAACGTGGTAAGCACTCTACCAGCGGAGCTACGAAGACACTAACTCATTGTTACATGTCTAATATTACTGATCACTACTAGTGCTACTTCCACATTAGTTAAATGTTGTCCCGATATCTGCACACTTTTTGCAATTCGCATATAATTATGGATGGATGAGAAAGAAGTTGTTACTTTGGTCAAAAATTGCGCACATACACAGAAAGTTTTTGAGAATTCTTTCTATTGGAATGTTAGAACTTTCAGCCCTAACAATTTGAATAAGCATGAAGCAGTGCACTACCAATTGAAATTGCAACTTTATAACATTTTGTACAATAGTGAACTGCATTGCAGTATCGATTAGGTTTGTACTTTGTTATAACTAGAATGCCATATTGCTTTATTCTGCTCAATAAAACCCTTTTGAATTGTTGAGTAAATTAGTTGAGACGCTTCATGAATGCAGAGTGAACGAGCACCAACACAACTATGCTCTGTAACTGTTTTATATGTCAGTGTTTAACTAATCAAACACTGTACTATATTTGTTAACCCCAGGGCAACGTTCATTCTGTGAATCAGTTGGCGACCTCTGACAGGACACAACACCACTAGATTTACGCCTCCATTACAGACCAGACAAACACCAGTAAACATTGCAACTCACTCTTATCCTTAGTCAGCAGGCATTTACTGGTAAAATGTGGAAGTGTGGACTGTACAATGTATCACTCTATGTCTGGAATACTCAGAGTAATAAAAGATAATATTTCAGTTGGCCTGGAGAACACTTGTCAGTCAGGTTTGAGAAAACATCGATGTTAGCCAGGTACTGGTGTCCACTTTAATTCGTGGATTCAGTGCATTCGGCAAAGTAGATGTTAAGGAAGAACAGACAAGGTTTGGCCACGTACGAGAGTTCATTCGTCATTGTTTCACGCTGCTCACTTCTGAAGCAGCTTCATACGTACCGAAAGCCAACAGTTGAACAATAATGGTGCATTTGATTCAGTGGATCGATTTACATTTCTAAAGTTGCCTAATCACATAAGTGTACTGAAAGTATACGTAAATTCACTCTCGGAATTTTACTGTCACACCTCAGCTCTGGTTAAGTTTCACAGTGAACTGTTTGACAGTACATCAAGGATGTCTGTTTTCGCCATTTTCTTTTGTCATAGAAAATATAATGAAAAACTGTATATGGCACTGACAAGTCCCCAGAATGGTTTTTCCTTCTCCTGATGATCATGACCAGGAAAACGAGTGGACTAAGTTTTGTAATTATTATTCAGTCCAGACAAGGCTAGACTCCACTGGTGAACATATCGAGGTGCGCGTCACTTTTTTTAGCAATACTGTGAACACGCAGATTTAGTGTTCGAAAGTAAAGTTATACAGGCTGCGGTCGGTTTCTTTACTCAAGATATATTAGCGGTGGCTGAGCAAGGGGAAGTGAAACAGAATCTAGTGTCCTCACGACATCCCTAGGAAGCTTAAGGTCCGTGTATGAACAAGGACTGACTTTAAGGGCCATGTCACTTCACAATTGAATACCTAACCGTTCTGGGTGGGAGACGAACTGTCCTGGAGAAACTTATCATTAATGTCTACGTATGATCGCAAGCATCAGACGGCACCAACGAGCAAGAAGCAAGAAGGTTGGAAAGAGTGTGTTTGGTGGAATTTGTTGAGCGGATTCCCTCAGCTTAATCTTCAAGTACATGCAGACCTAGGCCATGTAATAAGGAAGAAGACTAATCGTCGCCACACCAAACGGACTTGTGGGCGCTGCAGCTGGCCGGCGTAAAATGTGAGGTAAACAGATGTTAGCTTAGTATTAGCCACACTTGATCATGTTTGTTATCCAGACTGAGGCTGACGTGACTCACAGTCATTGGCTCGCGACCCTGAGAAAGTAGCCCATCAGGTTCAGTGGAGCGGACGATGTCGTCACAAACGAATTAAGTGGATTTGATGATGCGGAGTGATAAAAGCTGTCTTGTTGGTGACATCCTATTTTCATACATAATTGGGCTGTCTACTTACCCGCTTAAGGTAGTTACTAGCTAAACTGTGCATCCCACAGACCAGTCAACTTTCCGTTGGAAGCGAGAGAACGTTGAAACATTGGGTTCTCCTTAACACTTCATTAGTGCAAAAAAGGCTTATTTGTGATATGTTAACACTCGGTTTAATCTCATCAGTCACACACACAGAACATGCAGACTACAAAAGTCAGACAACTGGAGGTGAGTGGTGTAGGGGCACGCTCACATTCCCAATTATACTTTCATCAACACAACGGCAACCTGATGGTGTGGTCATCAAGAACAATGATGATTATGTGACGAAAAGGAATACAGTTATCGAGGACCAACGGAGTTCGAAGGAAGATAACGACTGAAGCCAACAAACTACTGGAAAAGCAAACAAAGAGGTAACATCAGACACTGTTTGTGCGCGGTCATATCTCTGGGAACATGAAAGTATGGGGCACGGAAACACCACGACTTAGGGGTGTACCAAATAATACACATGGATGGAGCACACCTGAGACCAATTTTGTGTGTGGACAATTCAGCCTACCACAAGGTTGCTCGGTGGCAGGCTGACATTATAGATCCCATTCGCAAACTGTTATCCCCCCAATGCTTAAAGGATTCCTTTGAACTGACAGTGATATTAGAAAACGTGTCGGTTGGTTCTCAGTCAATGCATTCGTTTGACATTGATTCCCTTTACACCAGTATCCCTCTTCGTGTAAAGGGTGAATTTTTATGTGATTTCATCTTTGACCAGAACTGAGATAGAGGTATTCCATTTGAATATCTCAAGCAACTCATCTTGCTGTGTACATTAAGATTACTTTTGAGGGAATTCTTTATAGAAAAATAGGTGGACTGGCTATGGGCATTCCCTTAATTCCAACGTTAGGTGACATCTTGGGAGTGCTCCGACTAAAAGCCCTAGATAACATTGCCAAAGCCGTATTGTGGAAACGACGTGCTATTGATATTTTGATTTCTATTAGTGTTGATCGTTTTGATTTGTTTTTTAGCCTTCTCAACTCTATCCACCCGAATCTTTCTTTGTCTCACGAAAAGGGATCAAACGGTTGCCGCATTTTCTTAGATATACTCATCACCGGATGTGAGAATGCAACACATCGTGAAGCAGCATGAGGCGAGTAGTGTCCTCAGTCCTCCAGCTTTGCTCGAATATCATACAAGTGTGCTCTAGTCAATACCCTATTTTACAAGGCTAGGAGGATTTGTTGCCAACAGAACGAGATATACTGCGAAAACTTCATAGAGACTCACAGCAAAATGAAACAATGAAGTGCGTCAGTCTAAACAGCTTAAAATAGGAATATACTTTTGTTTCTCTAATTTAAAAGGAATCAGAAAGTCAGTCTGGCTGGTCTGCCTTAACTGGCACGTATGCAGCTGCCCGATTACACTTAGCTCATACCACAAGATGACCAGTTATACAAGATCGTGTGCGCAGTTTTTCTGGCCATTCTGCTTCACGTGTTATCTACTAGTTCACCTGCAACTGCGGCGACTTTTACGTAGGCCGAACAGGTGAACAACTATCTCAGCAGTAACGGGACGCGTCTCGAAATGGTTAAGTCAACCCATGACACGAAAATCTCAAACCGGTTAACACGTTGCTCGAGACCACGCATCAGCAAGTGATAAACACCTCATGATAACAGGCCATCAATCTGACCTAATTGGCTCGTTCAAAATATTGTTACGCAATCTGAAACGGAAGTTACTGACCTTTAGTGATACCGCGTTGATCATAACTCACCAGCAAACCCTATGTGCACTAAGTGGTTGAAGTAACCCATAGGGTTGCCATGGTGTTGGTGAAATAATAGGGAATGTTTACCGCGTTTGTGAGGTCGGATAGCGGCTGAACTATGAGGACGAAGAACAGCAGTGAATGAGTGACTGGGATCCTAAAACAGACTTATCATACGATGGCTCGAGGGTGAACAACTGGCAATGTTAGATTAGTGCCACACAATTTCGGACTTCGAAAAGCTGGGTCCATTTCGTAAATCCAGGGGTTTTCCACAGCAAGTTCACTTTCGATTATTCAAACAATTGGCCCGGTGTTTTAGACAGATGCATGACATCTTGGCAGGGAGGAACGAAGTCGGTCAAAATCGAGTAATTCACGGTGGGTCGCATTAGCCTTCCTGGCTTATTTCTTGAGTCAAAAACTCGGCGGCAGTAGGCTGTTGAAAAGAGGGTCACTAATTAAATACTATGACAGTAAGACTACTTTGTTTAGATAAGTTTTTTGCAAGTCAAAGAGACAATGAAGGTCACAATGAATCTTCCTAACGGATAGCTTCATACCATCACAGGATACTAGCACATTGCTGTTAAACGACAGAGTTTCAACTTAAGTTGGTTTGTTTTTATTCAGATCCATATATTTCCATTCTTTGAACTTGAAATGAGGATTTCTTCATTCTTTTTCATGTATGGCATTTAATCAACAGTGTCGACCACAAAGGTACTTGAGCACAATGATTACGGTGTGATCTGGCAATCGACGTGAGCCTACTTGTAGACAGGGTATGTGGGGATACTAAGCTGGTGTTTATCAGCAACATAAGTGACTCACTGTCATTCGTTTAATTTCTTCTAACGGGGACAAAAGGCTCACGTGCTTCGCACAGTACGGACAGTTATAAAAAGGAAATCAGGAAACTGAATTCCAGAAAAGTTAGATGCAAACAAGCCCGCTTAATGTTTAATTTTGATTTTTAAGGGGTACATAGAGTAAAATGGAAGAAATTATGTGTATTTAATAGCCAAGGACCGCCGGGTACGCACCGTCCTTTTTGTGATTACGGCCAGATATTACGTATGCATACCCAACGAACCTCGATCACACACCCTACTACAGACACGACAGTTACTGAGGTTATTAGTTAACCATACCTACCAGTGGAATACTGTCTACTTTTACTACCTTGTATGGTGAAAATTATAACTCCACTGGGGATCTTCAAAGAGATTATGTTTCTGCACATTTATTTTCAATGCCGATAGCCTCTGAATTAATGTGCGAACTCCACTGAGTTCGATATAAACAGACTGTGAACTAACAACCATATAACACACACGTCTCGTACAAACATACATCCTATATGGCAGGTGAGTGGTTAACGATTTGGTTCAATTCGAGTTGAACACCAGTCAAAATTGATCACGGCCTTCACCTTTAGACAGACTTTCCAGCCAGCCTGTCTAGAAAAGTAGCAATGGATTAGAGTTTTGCTTCTGGTGGAGCACGTTAGTTGTACACATTCTTGCCAAGGCCAATTTTACGATTTTGCTCACGCTTTCATAAGACAGTCGTGTTGACCACTGTGCCATAGACCTCACATTAGACACGACCATGTTATATGGATATATATATAATCGTATCTGAACGGTCAACCACTTATAATTGTAAGTAGTAGTCGAGTTGCCTTGTCTTAGACGTTGTAACTCTCTTGTTAACCAATCGATAACCCCACGATTGGGGCTGTCATGACGGGTCGGGATTTCTCATATCACTGAACCTGGTAGGCGATATTTTAGACTATATGTATATTGCATTGTACGGTCTACTTTTAACGTTGGCGCTTAAACAGTTTGTGACCACAAGCTGAATGATGGTTTTGCTTAAGTTACTGATTAATTCTACATTATCTCACCCAATAATATCATTTATCTTAAGCCGAGGATCGACGCAGTATATGGCTACAAATTTTTGACGTCTGCATCGGCTGGTTGGACACAAAGGCCTCTGCTTACATCTCCCCTGGTGTTGTTCTTTTGGATTAACACTGGATACGTGATATATACGTGGAACCACGAGTGGCACAGTGCAAGTAACTTGTGGTAATGTTCATGCGCAGGCTCCATCTGGCTTCGGTCACTGTGACAGACTAATCTGAGACGGATGCCGCCGGCCACGTGAACTGGTTGCTGACACACAAGGATATGTCAATTATTGGTATACCGTACCAACAGCTCACGAGAAATTGAGGTTGTCTTCTACAGATAATTTCAGAATCAAGTAGCCTCAGAAAACCATGAAAATTAACAAGACAAGAGTAGAAGCAAAGCAACCACAAACAGCTGGAAAAAAAGTACTCATTCTTACAAAAAAATCTTTGAAATTTTACTTGCCTGTGCGTGACATCAGAATTTTTCCTGATTGTGCGATGTTCATATGGCATACTGAAACCTATGCGCCTACGTACATCCGGGAGCATACAATTTCAGATGTGAGCAATCCGTTCGATAGCTATTCCAGATGCGGGAAGAATGGGCTACCTTGGACTTGTGAAGAGACTTTATAAACTTGCGGATTCGTTGGTTGGTGGTAAATGGGATGTTGCTGCTCTGGTAGCTTTTCTTGACACGCGTTGCTGATGTCGCTTTATTCGATGGAAATCTGATCATTGTAATTCCAGATTAGTTTGCACTTACTTGGGCGAGTCACAGCATGTGGTGACGGGAGCAACACGAAGTAGAATGGGAATGAGGGACGGTTGATCCACTCACATTGAGGTCAGCGTAAAGACTGAAGAACAACACGGAAGGACGAGAAGTATTCTGTTAACAACCAATAGGTTAACACAGTAGATCGGTGGGTGGAAGAATATCAGGGCATACAATTAAATAAAGAAATTGGACACTAAGCCCCCAGTGATCACAGTAATTAATACCTGTCATATGGGGTTCAGAAACGAACAGATCAAGACTTAATATATTTTTGTGCTGTTGAAAGTCATTGTTGTGCAGCTCAATGTGCCTTTACAAAAAGATTGTGAGAGCAGTGTTATTCTGATAGTTACAAAATGCGGCAGCTCAAAGTAGGAAATGTAAATCGTCTTCACGTGCTTTAATGTCGACGCTTGAGTGCATTTACCCACATCAGGTGACGTAGACAAGTGAACAATGATAAAGTTAGGAAGCAGGTGTCTAACAGCAAAATTCAGTAGAATTCGTATACTCCGTACTTATCGATGTGGTTTGGCCAGGCACCTAGAAAGCCACTTAGCCATTTGCTGAACTGAGCACCTCTGGTCAAGGTGATAGAAGTTCGAGACAATTTTTGAGGTAGACAAACGATGGTTCAGCATAGAAGAAACAAATTACTTAAGAATGGGTTAGGCATTATAGACCTGTTTGTCTACTTGGTTGGAGGCACCGTCGTTAAACTATATGTTTCGGAAGATGACGGCACGTCAACCTGAGTGGCATGGATTTGGTGACTAAATGGCTGTTCTGTCCACTAACTTAATAAAATTGGTTGCTCGAAACAAACATGACGTAGAGATGCGTCTCTGCTCTCGTTTCCCGTTTGTCTTCAAAGTGTAACGCCTTGATGTTTAGTCATAGAATTTCCATCCACCACGTCCTAGCCGCTTCTTTCATGTACGCTCTCACTCACGGTTGCTTAGCAGTTGAGCATCAGATTGAACTACTGATGTCCTGTTGTCCATAATGTTGAATATCATGTTAACCACCACTATTAATGCTTCTCAGTAAGACACTCGATAAAGCCAGGTTTCAAAGTGTGTGAAATGCTTCAAGGGAATTAAACGTGTGCGCCTATGTTGCGATATTGCCCTTGAACACAAAGAAGGTCGTGGTCATACCAACATCTATCAGCTTCACATTATCAGAACTAACACAGATACTGAGTTCATGTAAGCTGCAGCAAGGCATTGTAGTAGATTCAGTCAGCTGTACTGGCCGAAGTTAGACAGTTATAAGGAACAGTTCCTTTCTCACTGAACACTGGCTCGTCTTTCTGAACAAACCTCATCAAAAGCACAAAATATTCAATGAACATAAATATCTTGTGTTATGATTCTAATATTAAACAGTGACCAGCGTTGCCTATCTTTATACAAAGGCTCATGAGGAAGAACAGTGATTTGACTTTAGTGACTGAGTTTGGCTAAACAAACTTTTTTTCTGATTTTCCTCCACAAATTTATAGCTGCTTAACTGCAGCTTAATCATTAGTAAAAAAACCTATTTCCTGAAGGAAACTCAAGAAACTTTCAATGTTCAATTCATTGTTTGCATCACGGTGACTGTGATAATCTTCAGAGAGTGGTATTAAATCGTATAGTTTCTGTTGTTTAACCGATTGACACCTTTCAGTTTAGGTGTTGTAAGTCACTCCTCATTGCTAATGCTACGGCTTGTCAATCCATGCTGCTAGCTCGCCTACAGGAAATGGGCGAAAATATAAGATCCCCCGATTTTAGAAACTTCTATTAGGGTCGTTTTATGGAAATTTTGCGCACATTACTCTCAAACTCACCCTTTGCTTACCTGTACAGAATTATTTTACTGATAAAGTCTTTATTCGCCAAAATGCACATAATAGGTATTCTTCTATGGGAAATAACCTGGAAATCCTACGACGTTCCACTGTTATTCTCTCTCTCTATCTTCCCTGTGTGTACGGTCAGTCTTTCGTCTCTAGTGCCTTTCGTTGAAATTACGCTGATAATATCGTATCGGGAGTTTGTGACCAAGTGGCAGCTTCTTATCTTTTCTATATGGTAGGCTTTGGGTTCTGATCAACAAATCCGTTTCACTGTTGCACTATTAATTAACAGACAGCACTCTGATGATTTTTCGATCGCGAAATTAGTTTCAGGTGTATTTCTGGTAACATAATTCTGAGTTTTTTTTCAGTTCATGTATTTATCTGGTCACGTCTGACAATGACAGATTTTAGGACGGAAAAGCCATTTTCTCACGCTTTTTCCCATTATCTGATCTTTGCCTTTCACTCTGGTTTTTTCTGTGTCCTTTGCAAAAGTCCTATCACAGTGGCTGCACTATACTATGATTCTCTGTCTGCGTCTCGGTGAAGATATTGTGGATACTGTGACTTTCGTTTATACGTGGTTCAACAGAGTAGCCATAACCTCCTTAAGTGAAAGTTCATTAATATCAGTCCTGCTATTTTATTAACAATTTAACAACTTACAAACCTATGCAACCTACATTCAGGTGGGGTCTGTGCGCTGGAATCAGTCATTAGCAATTTACAGTAACACAGGCAATTAAATTAAGCAGCGATAAAAACAAACTTTTTGGAATTTTCAAGTCATTAGGGAAGGTATCGCACGCAGTAAGACTGAAACCCGATGCGCTCCCGTCTTTGCAGATACCAGGGTAGCATAGTGTGTTAGTATCTAGTCGGGCGATTTGCGGCTTCAATTCCTGGGCCGACGTATTTTGGGACATCACCACTGTAACATGCAGTAGCCCAAATACTTTTTAGCATAGTTTGTCCAGAATCAACAGATATTACAGATTTTGTAAGACAATTAAAGCAGTGTGAATGATTTTACTTTCCAAAAATGTATCGCTTGCAGTGGACTCGAAGATGATATGCATGTAGTTCAACCCATTCATTCTTATCCACTTGTCTGAATCTGATTCCATTATATCCATTCGGTGAAAGCACGGATTGCTATTTGTGAGGAGGAAAATAGTTATCCTGTTTTGCATACTCATTGGTGGGTTTCGGAGAAATTTTCTAACATATTTTTTCGTCTATTCATTGTTTAATTTTTTGTGTAAATCTCTGTCACAGCAGTTGTATACGCACACTGAATATTCACTCTTCGATTGTGTAACGATCTCTTTCATACTGACTTTGGCTGAACTGACCTCAAAATTGATTTTTCCATTGCAGACTGTGAAGGCACTAAAATCATGTTAAAAATTTTCGAAACAGGAATTTACATGGTCATTCAACTACTGCATCTGATTATTCTTCAGCATCTGATGCAGTCGATCTTGCTTTCCCAAGCTTGAGGCAACTATGCTTTAATCAACGCTTTCCGAATACATCGTGATAGACACAACAGGTGATTGTGGCTACGCGGTTGAATATGACGTTGTGACCACGGTACCTTCACGCGGTCGAATGATCTGCGTTCTGAGTGAGGTTTGAGTCATCTGTAGAGAAATACATGTGCGTGCGACACTTTCCACTCTACTGTATCTAGTCCTCTTACGGGTAGCAGCCAGATGGCAGTTGATTTAAAGCAGTTGTGGGTGGTGCGATTCTGAGGACATCTACTTGTCTGTCGGCGGTCCACAGAAATATGAAATGGACGTCGTGCAAGCCGCATAACACAATTTCTAGTTCTTTTTAGGCTCTATCTTTGACACATTTTGAGTACTATGTTTCAACCCGAAGCTTCGCCGGGCTATCTGTGAGCATAAGTTTAGTTAAGTTTCCAGCATCCACAATGTTTTTACTTAGAGCGTAAGGTCACATGATGAATGGATATTGATAGTCCATCCAAAAATTTTAAAATGATGTCAGCAGCCAGCAGTAAACACATAAGTGAGGTCACGAACTGACAGACCTCATTCAATCTAGAATAAACTTACAACATGCCAGTTACATACACTATACAAATAAGGACAAATTGGGATTGAACACTTGTGGTAGCACACCAAGTATTATGTAACCACGACCATGGGAACCTGATATGTTATTTCAATCACTTTTGTGTACATAAAATCGGCTGGTAAACCCTTATAAGCATCACCCAGAAAAAGTTCAGCAACTTTGGGTTTCACCTACGCGAAAGCGGCTTTAATGAGTTCACTGGATCAACTTGGTGATCTGTTGCCACGAGGTGTTTAGGGACTGATGAAAGTAGACAAAAACCAGTGTGTGACAACATATGTTTTCTTCCCGCTCTCATGAAGTGGTTGAAGTGGACTCAGCGTTTCAAAGTTAATTGCAATTAGCCTGACGATCAAGCACAGAAAACAAGTCTTGTTCACTACTCTGTCGTTCTCATGACTTCAGTGGGTATTTTCGACCGAATTAAACAATCCAAGGACCCCATCGTATTGAAAGAAATTCGGAGGTATCTCAAAAAGGCTAGTATCCGAAACACTACTGAAGAATCTTGAGACGTAATCGTATCAATCCAACTGTCGTTGCACTTAGTCGTCATGCCAAACAGTAAGTAGGACACTATAGTAGAAAATGTTCGAGAGCTGCAGCGGAAGCTAGCGCAGTGTGAAGGCGTACTGGATGAGCTGTCAGAAAGCTATCGTGCAGATTTCGAGAGGTATGCTAACAATATTGCCACCAAGCGAATGGATTTCAGAGTGATCGATCTGTCCAAACAGTTGAATCCTGTGAAACCGTGCGCCAAATTTCCGAATAATCCCGAGCGGTATGTTCATGAATCCTCCTCCTTGAATTTGAACAGAATTTTGCTTGAGGCGGTGTCACTAGGACCGAACTTTTGTTGTCCACGTCGTAAGAATAGCCAGCTTGATTTTGAAGTTCACTTTAAAAATTTGGATGATCACTTAGCTGCCCTAACTGCATCGTCATCTTTAAACGAAGAAAGACTGGAATCAACGTTGGTGAATTCGTGCTCTCAGTAACTTAACTACATGCCGCAAGTGAAACAGTTCTTGACGAAGCAGCAATCAGATGCATTGAAGTGTTTACAAAAGAACAGGAGTCGTCTTGATGAACAGGATTGATTACGTTACCAAAATGAACGATATACTAGCTGATAGCTCAAAATTCACGAAGATGTGTACGGAGAAAGACAAAACACCAGGTATAGAAAAGGCGATATCTAGAACGTTCCGTGTAATTAAAGAGAAGGGGATAACTGACCCGGACACTTTCGAGGGTATCCGTCCCATTGGAACGATAATCTCTAGGTTATACGGTCTGCCCAAATTACACAAAGTAGCCTTGCCTTTGAGGCCCATTCTAGATATGTGCAACTCGCCTTATCATACTCTGGCTAAATGGCTTGCCGGTCTGCTCGAACCCATCAGGTTGGAGCTGGCAAA
>QNGE01002545.1:29467-110744 GCA_008508345.1 Paragonimus westermani
ATCAGCATCCGATTGCGCAACCCTGATCTCTGCGCTCAGAAGAAGTTCGTGCGGACAGTTAGCCTCCCCTGGCCCACAATCAATCAAGCCCAAGTTTTGGAACATTGATCACTTAACTGATAACCAACACGTCGTCCTTGACCTATATTGACCGTTTTTCTGACTCACACTAGTCACTGTTTTCATATTTAGCGTGTTGTAATTAGCGTGATGATCAAGCACAGAAAACAAGTCTTGTTCGCTACTCTGTCGTTCTTATTCGTGTAAAATTCACAATCTACTTCTCCCGAGTGCAAACTTATACTCCCGTCCGGGTACACTCCATTAACGAACTGTTAAACTGTCAAATTCAGAAGAGAGGTGATGTGCGGTGGAGAAGACTTTCAGCTCGTGACAAAGAGGTTCAGGGGTCGGACCACAAAACCTAGTGTTAGAACACATCTACAAGTATCATAAGTTGGTGAATCGTTCACAATAAGTAGGACACTGAGCGGACGCTAAGAAGCAGAGTACAAGTGTCATTAGTGGTTCCTCTGATAAAAGACTTAATGTGGAATTATAAAGGGAACTCAGGATGAATAAGCAGACAGTTGGTGTGAAATTCATTGGCTTAATCGGTGCAGTTAGCTCACGACCTGAATTTGAGGCTGAAAAGTACCGTCAGCTTTTCGGAAAGCATTGTTTCGCAAATATAATCCGTTCCATTTGTGTAGGGTTAAAGCTAGAATTCAACCTAGATCTAACTAGATTCTAAGCTCGCCCAGTAATTCGATTGCTACGCTCAGTGAATTACAACGTCCGTCTAATAATAACAAGTGTACAACAATGTTTCCTCTGACTGCTATGCCATAACTCATTTCTGTTACTTTCCCTACTTAGTTACTGTTGTGAAGTCAGCCAGTCTAACGCATATGAGTTGCGAGCTATGTGAATGGGTATAATCATGTTGGAATATGTGGGGATTTGAATGACCTCATCCGAAACTGACAGGGCAGTCGGCCGGACCATGATGGCAAACCCTTAATCACAGTTCCAGTCAGCTAGTCCGTATATTCTTAACCTGTTGAACTTAACTTGTCAACAAGCCGTATCCAATACTCGACGTGTCTCGATGTTAATAACCTTTTGCCTCACATTCCGTGGGATAATGTGAGCTATAAAAACGACCATGTCTATTCAATCAAGGCCCGACACAAAGCCTGGTGTGATCAGCGGGTCCATCTTTGTTAACAACGTTGATGTTGGTGGTAACAGTACATTACCCAGTTCATTCTACGGCATGGGTCATGACCACGAATACTATCATAACAAATACTAGGGTTGTCACACACTTTCGTGAGACGTATCAAGAGGAATAACTGTTCGGTGCTACGCAGCATACTGAATAACACATTCTGTTCTGACTTCGTCACACAAGCTAAACGTTACACGGTCTTACGGTGAAGACTGATGACTCTAAGATTTGTGTTTCATCCCACAAACTGATTGCAACTTAAGATCTATTCTGACATCCACCTATATGTCCGTCATATTCTGTGAGATTCCAATGACTCAAATGATAATTCGCAACGATGAAAGACACTCCTAATGCACCAATCGGATTTCTCTATATCCATCCATTCTGTTATGTAGCTTTGTTTTTCACGTATATTTGACACACTGTTACTTACATGCTGTGTGTGCATTGTTATCGGCGTTATTATCCATCGATTATAAATAACTTTTGGGTCAATAAATTTGAGGACAAACGAACACACTGTTTTTTATTTAACAAGCTCAAATGACAGACAACTCGAAAACAAACTCGTGAGTCGCACATGTTCATAAATCACTCAAATTTCGACTAGTCAGGCATTCTCGCATGTTTACAATGAAATCGCACTAACAAGTGGAATTCTCTTAGACATGACTGCAGACGATTTGAACAAGGGACTTATAGTGTTGAAAAGTATGCTGGTTGAAATGCGGCGACCAGATAAAATGGGCTTCCCGTTCATCACAAATCGATGAGGTTCCAATTCAGAGGCAACTGCTTGTTTTGAACAAACCACTGCTCTCCGTATTACGAGTCTGTCATGCAGAGTTTTTATCCATAATTTTACCACTTGCCGACAAACTTTCCTCTTTTGGGGACAGTTAGTCATGTAGTTTGGACAAAAATATATTGTTTCCACTGGTGGTGAAAACAGTAGTTGGTGGATGCACCCATATTGTTTGGTTTTAAGATGTGCAGGCGGAAATCTTATGTTGTCAACTTTCTCATCTGATATTGAACATCTTGACCAACTATAATTCATGTACAGTTGAAGCCACACTCAACTGTTCATTAGTGACATCAGTCGCTTGTGTTTCATTAGTTTCTGTTATAGCTTGTTCAGTATTACTATGAACATCCGCTACTTTGGAAATTGGAAAAGCGAACAACTCTACTCGAAATAATGTTTATCAAATACATAATTCACTTTGGACCTACATGATTATCATGTTAAATAGATAGAAAAGATTAACAAGACTAACGTAAGTATAACAAACGCAACATCGTCCATGCCTTATTGCTGGAAGAAATGTTTTCGACATAATTGCAGCCAAGTTTTCAAAGTGTCTACCGCCAATTTCTGCTATTTGTCATTGATTAACGCCTACGGCTGATACCTGATCACTTTGATACACGCGTCTTGCCATGCATACCCAGATTTCCTTGAATGGATATCAACCTTCAGTGCGGGCTGGCTAATTCATGAAATAAATGTATCGGATTAACACGCACAACTTTGTAGGATGTATGATACCCGTGGACGAATGGCAGAATTTGGTAGTGAACAATATTGAAACCTGAGTTACAAGGGGATGAAACCATGGAGTACACTAATAAAGAGCGAGTGGTTTTCATTGCCTAAAAAAGTGATCCAATGTTCGCCTCACATGTTAATGGTACTAGTAGCTTGTATATTACTGGCGTGATATTCTTAACAGTTCGTGTAAATGGGATGAAAATTGAGTATGTGTTTAACAACTGTGTTAGCTTGAGCACACTCACTCTAAATGTAACGGCTGCAAGTTCAGAGTAGACGGAGAGATGTGAAAATAATGTTTGTTTACGATATTATTGCACAAGCAGTGTATAAAGTGTAAATCGTTTCATTAAATCTATCGGTTTGTTTTATTCGAGTATTTTCTCCCATTCGGATGCAATCAAATGTCGGCCCAAATCAAAAACGAAACCTATCTGAAAGGACGGAAAAACGGATTGGCGAATGAAATGCACGCACTTGGTTGTCGTACAGTCGGCAGCCCAAGTTTGACTGTCACAAACATGGCATCAGTGCAGTTGTGTGTGTGTGTGTGTGTGTACGAAATTCCAGGTAAACTCAACTCACCCACAATTATCGTTGTCTATCTCGCCCCCGTTATGACCCGAAACGTTTGTGAATTAGTACCATTTCTATTCATGTCATAACTAATATGATCGCCTACAAGTGATCAGATCTTCCATTAAACAGACGTGATTAAAAAATCCACTATGCAAAATTGAACAATTTTGGACGTCCATTATTTTTATAAGTCCCACCGTACAGTAGCTGGTCGACACAATATAACAAAGTTTTGAACGAAGAAACAGGGTCGATTTAAATGCAGCTTCTACGTGTTTGTTATGGCAGTTCTGTAAATAGCAAATATTGTCGGTATATTAAAAGTTGTCATATCACTGCATACTATGAAGATAAGATTCCAATCCGTGCGAATCGCTGACTGACACAATAGAGCTTTGTACCACTTTTTGTGAACTTATGAGAGCGCTCAGTTTTCGGGAATTTGGTTCCCATAAGGGCAAACGGAGTCTGAAAACACCTCTCCTTAGACTTTACTGTGAAAGTGGTACATACTTTTTTTTTAACATACTGTGGTATCCACGACATCGCATACTTCGTGAAATGGAACCTACGACCCACTGGTAAGTTTTGGAATGATAGTTCACAAACGTGTCGCCTTCGTCGAGGCCACAAGTAAATCGTGTTTTCAGGTGACAGTCAAGGTGACCAGCTATTTTACAGGGTTAGTCTCAACTCTCTATTTAGCCGTAACAAATACTTCTTTGCTCATGAAGCAATCAAAAATGACACGCTAACTTCAGCTTATAAAAAAACAGAGTATGAGAGCTCAATAAGCAGTAGCAAAGGATATTGGTCCGATGTTTCATGAACTTAACAGACTCGCATATTTCTCTGATGGATACCAGGTCAGTGCTACCGCCATATACAATGGTTCCTAATGTAAGGTTGCCTACTTGTCACGCTCGAGTCTTCAAAAACAAAGTAAGGGTTATATAAGCATTGTATACTTCTATACACAGATGATTTTGTTCCTAATCGTATTATGTTACAATTGGAGACACCATCCAACTCAACTGTAAAAACCAGCATTCATGAACAAAGAGTTCGTTGAAAGAGAAAAAACAATAGGAACGGAGAATCAAACAAGAATATGTAAGCTGGTACGTTAGTCAATGCGTCAGACTGTCAAACACAGTGTTACTAACCGATTACTCAGTGATCAAAAAGGTCATTGGTAAACGACATCAACCGGCATTCTTTAAAAAAGCCATCGGTGTCATCAATTTTATCTTTCTGTTTTTGGATTCGGTGGATGATACATGAAGCGGTAAAAGTTTAAATAACATCAGGGTACCATGACCCACAGGGCGCAGACTCTGAGTTTTTATAATTTTATAAATTAGTAATGTACCCTTGTTTTGAGAACGACAGAGTAGCGAACAAGACTTGTTTTCTGTCTTTGATCATCACGCTAATTACAACACGCTAAATATGAAAACAGTGACTAGTGTGAGTCAGAAAAACGGTCAATATAGGTCAAGGACGACGTGTTTGTTATCAGTTACGTCCTCATGAATTCAATGGGTATTTTCGACCGAATTAAACTACCCTTGCTTTGCTGAAATATGCGCCGGGGAATTGCCGCGGTACCCCAGAGAAAGTCAGACTCGATATGGGCTAATTATCAACGGTATCAAGTTTGTCTACACTTTTTCCATCCCAAAGACAAGACCACGTTTTCAAACCGTAAAATGCAGTAACCTAGAAGTTAGCAGTATACAATCTTTCTCTTCGTAAAAGTCGGAGAGAAGTTCCATGTAAATGTTAACACATTTTGAGGACCATATCACCTTTCTTCACTAATCTGACCGATATCTCAGTCACAGCACTAAGAGTTGACACGATAGCATTTTCCTACAAGTTGATGTGGTCCACGGTCTCAAGCTAATAGCAACAAGAAATGTGAGTATGCGATACACGTTCTACGTAATGCATTCTGTTTACTTACTCTTCACCATAGGAATTCGTTACCCTTGGTAGCGGGTATCAGCACAAAAGTCTCAAACCCCACACAAATTGTTTGTCCGTAAACTTGCAGAAAGAAACGTCATGCTACGATGATTAAATTGACAGGGAATATTACTGAAAATGTCGCCTACTGAGACTGAGCAAAACACAAGTTATCGCAGCTGTCGAATTCTCATGAACTACATTCAGCCCATCTCGGAAAGAAGCACTGTACTGAGGTGTCGTTATTGTTAATGGAATCCTGATGGTTAGATTATCGATTGACGTCTACTTTCTCTTCTTTGTAGGTGAACAGAAAACCTGGCTGTTAGTTGCAAGTGAGTGTGGCTAATCGTTTGCGTGTGATAATTCGGTTGTGCCAATGGCACAAAGGTCGACAAGGTCGCCTCACGAAAGCGTGATCGGAATTCAAAGCCTCGTCATGGTAAGAATATGTGCTACAGACGGGTTGTAACAAAAACGAAGGTCGAGTCTAGTATTCCTTTTTGAAAGGGCTCACTGAAATCTCTATGGAAATGCGATAGGTTCAGTCAATTTTGAGTGATATTCAGTTTCTGTAGACCATACCACCTACTATTCATCACTAATGTCAATTATTCAAACAAGACAGATCTAACATTTCTGGCGAGCACCTCTGAAAGTGAGGGACTTCTAAGAGGATTGCTCATCAAATCTGCTTTGCTGGTAGACTAGTAACACAAGGATCCTAGTACATTAACATGTTCCTCCGGTACTCTTTTGTGATGGATGCAACACTGCTGAACATAGTAAAGAAACGGAACAAAGAACGGCCTTCAGATGTGAAAAATGAGAGGACTGTTTGCTAACTACAAGGTTTCCGACACTCGTAGCCCATCACTGAAAGATCAATCCCACAACTGTATCAACTGTCCGATCGTTATTACACTGTTATTGGAGATCCTTTGGCAGAAGCGTGATGACTCAGAACACTAAAACACTATTTACGTACACCAACACAGTAAAGTCTGACATATATGTGAGCATCAAATGAATTGTTTTATGGGAAGAAAATACCTCCCATGAGGCACCACTTTTTCCGATAAGTGTGGATGAGTGCCATCGGTTCAGTGACAAACCTCATATTATATTTCAAAGAAACCGGGAGAATTTGTTTAAAGAGGGATCATTTTTACACATGAACATCTCAAGCTATTGAGCTACCCTGGTTTGAGATAGAGGGCCACCTGAAACCCAATAAGTGACTGTTCGTGTCCCATAGTCTGCATTATCCGGTCAAGACTAAATAACCTCTTCTTCACTATAAACAGAACTTTACTAAAAACTGACCGCGACTATTTCGTTTCCGCAACATTTCGGTAAGTTTCTTCCGCAAAGAAGCATTTTGCTCGAGTTTTACTCTTTTTGGCGCATATCCTTCCCAAGGATGGAATTCGAAAGAAGTCAACCGAAGTTTATGGACTGCAACGGCTGTTCTCAGTTGTAAGTGGTGTTAAATTTATATGTATCAACCGAACTCCCCTTTCACTCTTCAGTAACCTTCCTCAGTACTCTCAACCTATCTTACAAATCGAGATGACCGGTTAGTAACTAGTTAACCGTCGATTTCTCTGACACTAACTCGAGAGCCACGAGAACTACTAACCGAATGGAATAGCGTTCTGTCTTTCCAAGACATACAGGTTTGTTCGAGCTCTTTCGACTTTCTACTAACTAATCTTGAATGTCTTCACACAGACCTTTAGACGACCAGTACGAGATATTTTTCACCGGGTATGCCGGCGTGAAGGCGACTCATTCTGATTTCCACTCTTTCACAATAAACGTTCACAACTTCGACCTATTTTAATGTAGTGTGGCACATGTTCCTTGAACAATGTAAGAAAAATTTGCCACAAAATCCAGTGTACTAATCAAGGCGACGCTACCAGAGCAGTACAAGTCATTGGATTACTGACTATTTTTGTTTCACAAGCTCATCCATTTTAAGAAGCATATGCCAGCTGATTAAGTTCAGGGTAAAGTTATCTTCCGTTGACTGGAACAAAATAAACGCCGAGACAGCGAAAGATTGTGAGGTAGCTATTGTAAGCTGTGTGAGCGAGTTTTAACAAAACACATGTTGACAATACACACAAACCTGGCAGACTGGTAATGTAACTATTCTGTGAATGAGTGTTAACTGTGACGCACTTCCCCTTGAAATCGAACGAACAGAACAGTCAACGGTTCGTCAGCGTTGACCGTGTTGAAACTCCGGTAGCTGACATGCATCTGAGAAATTAAAATCATTGATAGTTTGGTTTTTATCTGCTGTGGATTTTGTAGACGTCAGCTTCATTAAGTCCCATGTGATGCAAAGCCTTTATCCACCCTGTTTTGATAATTGTGGTCGAGGGATGAAAGCTGATGCCCTTTTTGGGTTTAATCACCTTTTGGACAGAAAATCGGACTGTATCATTGACCTTTTTCACATCCGTAAACAGTCCCGCCTTCACGAGTTAGTTTTTCGTTGGGGTGAAAGCAGGTCGACTTTACGGGGTCACAACTGTAGCCTAGGGTAAGAGATATGATTTTGAAGGTAAAAGACGAGGAAAACCCTCCTGTTTATGTAACATTCCAGATTTTTTTAATGTCGTAGAAACTAAGAGTCTACGACCGCTTAAAGTGCTTCAATTGAGACTGTTTGCTGCTCTACTGAATTGCAACTTTTTTTATTATGTTCACCCATACCAGCCTTCTTTTCTGAAAATCAATGAAGTAGCACTCATTTTCCGAGTATACACTGCTCGGCGCAATTTCTAACACTACTCCCAAGAAATCGCAGAAGCAGTCTCCTTGCCAACTTCAGTTTCCATCATATTGAAGTTACCTATCAACTTTCATTTATAAAGCTAGGTGACTGTAATGCTACACTAGTGTAAATATGACGTCGGATGCAAGTAGCGTTGACTTCATGCATCACAAGCTTGAATTTCATACCGTGGGCTTAATCACATGGCGTTTCGACCATCTCACACTCATTTTCTCACTAGCCCTGTTGATCGTTACGCTGAGCAGAGCACAGGGAACAGCACTCCACTGTATAGGGTTTGAAAGGTTTTTAAATGCGTTCAGGTTCCTCATTCCCATCAAATTGTTAAATCTGAAAAAGGCGAAGGTGTTTCTTCTCGATGTATGCTCTCTTCTCACAAAACACTTTTAAAAACCGTTAACTGTCTTTGTTTGTTCGTTCTAAGGGTTTGAATGCGGGCTTACCGGAAAACACTTACAGTTTCACATTGACAGAAAAGGATGCCGTCGGAGAGATGGCTTCTCTATAGGGACACCATTAGGCACACTACTGACGGACAACTTCATGGTAATGTTAGAATGAACTATGTTCTGCTGGATTACTGAGCCGAACAATTTCCACGAATGAATGATATAATGAACGATATAATCTGTACGGTTGAAGAAACTGTGAATCCAGACAGCCTGCTTGTTGAAGCGGACACAACGCATCCTAATTTCAACTCTACAGCTGAAGTTAAGAAGGATGGATGAATATGCTTCATGAAACATCGTGCAGAAGGGTAAGTTCAAAGACGTATTCAAAAGAAATGGACTTGGGATGGCTAATATACTCACTTTTACTTGACTATCACACAGAAGAGAGACCTCGTTGGTAGTTTGACATATAGAATTGTGGAGATGTGTACTGATGATACGGTCAAAGCAGAAATGATATTCTTATGATGGACATTTGCAGAGGATGCCTACATCAAAAACTTCATTGATGGGTACATGTAACTGACAACATTACAAGTCAAACACTTGTCTGCGGAAAAGGAATTGGTTTACGTGGCGCCAGTTGAAGCTAGGTGAAATCTGTTCCCAGTGCAAGTCTGGTCTACTTCGTTGACTAAACGCACCATGTCTCGCCGAAAGTGGTTTCCCAGCCCATTTACCACTTGTACAGTCACCAATCCAGAGAAGTCAAATTTCGTATTCTGGCCATCACCGAAACGATCACAGATAGATCGCGCAACCCATGATGGTGGACTTAGAAGGCCGCACGATTGCCATGGTCCCGCAGTGCCCGCTGGATACCTCTGGAGACTAATTTGCCCACCTAATGATCCTCCAGTTCAGAACCATTTAATGTAAATGTGTGGCAGATTGACTTCTAGTTTGCTCAGCTGACAACTGCGAAGATGTCAGCTGTTATGTAACTGTTTGCCAAACCCTTTTTTTGCTTCTGACTAACTCACGAGGGCTATTATTGGGAAAGAACCCTTGTCGCTGCGAACATTTAGATGGTAACGGAGGCTCACTTGATCCGCAAAAATCTCTCCTCTGAGACCACACACGGAGCAGACTTGTTTTGTTTTGTTTGTAATTTACACTCCAGCCCGCTCAGTTGATAGGTTGGCTTACCTAGTTTCATGGGTACAGGTGTACTACGAAGTACAGACTGGTTCTCTTTCACTTGTAATCTAGTATGATTGTGGAGGAGTTTGTGTGGCCAATCATTTGTACGATTTACAACCGTTTATTACGAGGAGCTTCAATGTTCCCTAATATGTTTTAGGTACGATGAGGAGACAAACGTTGACGCGATGCCACAAAGTCTAGAATAACACAGGAGAGTATGAGTGTAATGAATCTGCATACAGGGCTATGCATAGTTTCCAGTCCGGCTTTACCTATTCACTTTCAGATTAAAGTAAATAAGTTACTCTCACCCACTAGAAGTATATTTGAATGGTCTTGTTAATTGTAAAATCTAATACGAACGAATAAATTGTATATGTATATATGCTTATTGACAATCAAAATAGTCTTTCTTTTACCTGTACGAAATTGTCTACAAATTTATTTGAGCAATAAGTTTGAAGTTGTGCTCTGAAGTGTGATACAGTAACCTCTTGGTACTGACGGGAGGAGGTTGCACTATACTATTCCTTACCACTTAGTAGTCAAACATGAGCATGCATGTGAATAGTGAATTAACGAGAAGGGGGAATACATGAAACACTGTAGTGCGCTGGGCGCTGTTAACCGTAGATTCCGTGACGTTGCCGGATCAACGTTACATGCAGATGAGTGTTTGTTTGTTGTGATGTTGAAGCATACACCCTATGTGTTGATTTTCCGAATAAACAATCCTTAAATCGTTTGAGTTGTTGACTTTCAATACTTGTGCGGCTTCTTACTGAACTCAATCACACAGTCTGTGAAGAGTTAATATGTCGGACTTCTATACCAGATTTACCTCCGTCCTAACGTCCATTGACAAATCTATAGCCTACACGCAAACCGACTTCTTTGATAGTGTCACTGAGCAAAGCGTTTACGTAAAACGCAGACAGACCACAAAAGTAACAGATTGAATCAGATAGCTTTTGATGAAAGAACAATATCTAATTATGGGGATAGGATGTATCAAACATTGCTGAAACGTTTCATAACATAACCTTTTATCCGCTGATTGAAGAATACCATCACGTCAGCCTGATCTTTCGTCTGCTCATTCACACTGTAATGAGAATTCTAAAGTAATTAGCCGCATTCATCTCGGAAGCATTCTACTGGCAATTTTTAAAACACATCCATCAGATTCCTTCCTAATCCCAAAGGTCTTAGCATTACTGTGCCTTACAATGTGAAGCTCACTTTTGCACTGAGATCATTCGCAAAGACTTGATTGCTTTGAAAATTGTTGACCAAATCAAGCGTCCGGACACTGGGTCAAACAATTCTCTTACATCAGGTGAGTTTGCACACATCGACAAAGGTGCCACGTCCAAAAAATATCACATTACCAAGGGTGTGTGTGATCATCTGCATAATTGCTGCTACAGACAACTTAAAATAGAACAAAACCTGGGGAATATGAAGGAGAATAATTGTATGCTTCTGAATCACCAAGTAAGTACGAGAGAACGTGAGACAAACAGAACAGTCGAACACCGCAAATAGTAAACCAGCCTAGGTTCTATGGGATTGAGCTTGTCTGTTTGCCGGTCTGCCAGATTACGTGCGAATTATTTGTCTGGCAGTCTGAGGTATTTAGCGTTGAGCTATTTTAAAATAATTCCGGTGTGTTAGATTGCGCGATATGTCTGGTTCGATTTTCACACAGAAAGCAAAAACGGTTCCGCATCATTTTTTGTTTCGGACCGAATTTCGGTCATGTAATCCAACCGCGTAACCTCTATGACCAAACTGAAAAAAACATTGTTTCGACCAAACCAGTCACACTGTCCAGTTGTGTACACACACACACACCATAAAGTGAATCTGCTCTGTAATTTGGACTGCAGTGTTTCTTTCCGCCGTCGTCTATCGAGGACTACGAAGTTGGCGGCAGGATACTACTTTTTCTCACACGCCTGTTTCCATTCGGATCAGTCGGTTTGCGCAACCACCCGCAGTTCCTGTTTGCAACTGGTTTGGTTAACCTTCCACGATTTTATTCAGGACGGAAATGCGCATTCTGCTTGCCACGTCCGGACCTATAAAGGGGTGTCTGACCATCAAATTGGCCTGAATGCATCTCGCAACAAAAAAACGATTGTAACTAGAGAACGAGAAGCCGTGATCAAAAACACTGAAGGAAACTGGCCTGAAACTATTTCGCAATTTGTTTTAGCACTCTTGAATGTCCCACGTGCCGACGAAACACTTACCATCACACGAAACTGAACAAATAAACAAACTTATGCGTTTTAGAGCCACATCCGACTGATAGCTGGTAGTATGTAAACAGTGAGGCTTCCATAAACAACAATTTCATCTTTGGGGGATGCTAATTGCTAACGTGACGAAATGTGATATGAAAACATGTGTTTTGTCTCTTGTCTAGTAGATGGTCACATTCACTAGAGTCACCTAGGGTAAATCGTGATACACTGACTCAAGGGCCCGAATTATTATATCAATTAAAGAGACAGCCCCTCATGATTCTGGTGACCACCGATCGATCTGTTCCACTTATACGTGTATCACGGCAGCGACTGAGGGACCAGCAGGTGGTACATGCCAGGAATATCAGAAGGCTGAGTTCCTGCTTAATTATAGGCAGGTGAGTCACGTTCAAAGTCAACTGGATGTACTGCGTACTCGCGGTGAATCTCAAGGCGGTAGTACTGGCAAATTTCAGGTTCAATGAACTTACTAACTGTTAAGTCTGTGACTGTGTGTTTAGAACTACTGCTTTGTGAGTATTCCCGATAAAGTTAATTCAGTATTTTTATGTGTTATGGAACGAAACACGGCGTAGTCCTATCCTTCATGAAAGTTTGTAGTATTGATAAGTAGTTTAGCAGATGTGTTGATTTAGAAGAGATTTAATTGCGAAAAATCTGGACATCGGATGGATTCTAACCAGCGACAGAAACAACATGCTCAAACGCGGCAACCGTTCTATCAGCAGAGCTACGAAACCACAGTGGAATCTCAGAAAGTTCAAATTTGGACCTAGTCACCCACCTAACCACCAAAAGATCCAGCCGATTGGCTGTTCCGGCAAGATTTCGTGATCATTACACGCTGAAATCTACCAGCTAGGTCCAAATGTGAACATTTTCAGCTTCCTATAAAACTTCTTAGATTAACTGATAGAGCATTTGTTGAGTTCATGCGTGTTGTTTCTGTCGTTGGTACGAATATACTCAAAGTCCATATTTTTCGCAATTATTTCTCTTCTAAATGGAAGTTTTAGTGGAAAGTGCACGTCCTACCGTCCAGAACGTCACAAAAGTGATCAATTTGTCGGAGAAGTTGAGTCAACAAAGTTCAAATTATGTGGGTGTCCACGTGATAAGGTTTTGCTGCAAAACCTCCTAAAAGACACCGTGGATGCAAATGAGTGGAAGGCTTAAAAAAACAGCATGTTTTTTCTTGCGGTAGAATCTGCTGAGAATAGTTTCAACGAGTTATCCAGGGTCAGGTTTTCTATACTTTTAACTTGTGCTATTGGGGGTTGGTGTTTGTGTTTTTTCAGGGAGATAATTTTGTTTTTGTGTGTAACGTTGTTACCTCGGAAACCTGTGTTGCTTAAATTTTCTGTGAATATAAATATGTCCAAGTGTTTTGACAACTGGACAGACTGTATCGTTAAGTCATTCACCAAACCAGGATCTTTATTGTCCGGTTCGCATGTCAGCACTACTCGCATCTATGGACCGGAATTTCATCTCACAACGCAGCTTTTGGCTGACTTTCTACTTTGTGGATTTTCCCTTTTTATTTTCCGATCGTCGGCTCCATTTCACTCAGCATTTTCCCAGTACATCGCTTTCGTTTTTCGTGATCAGTCCGTCCCGACCTATGACCACATTTCACTGCCGAGTGGGGAAATTTTATTGAAAATTAGAATTGCGTCCTAGATTTGGTCACCTGTGACAATATATTCAACGGTATTGAGTGAAATGAGTGTAGTACGTCAAATGTCCATCTGTTTAAACTTTCGTATATTAAAGATATCATTCGGCTTGTCATCCACGATGTATCTTTAGCATATGTGAACGTACTGATCATCTCTCACTTTCAGTCATGTTGAGGTGAACCTCGCGGGGACAGCATTGAATGTAATGGCGTTAGCGGGTCCATAACAGACCATCTAGAAATGTGATTTCAGCACATATTTGGTTAAGGTCTTACGTTTCGTCTGTCAACCGAACCCGTTAATCCAGTGTCAACAACCATTTCTAGTCCAAAGAATGATGTCGAATGATTTAATCTCTCTTACTTTTCTAAAGATGCTACTTACAATTACAGTGTAGTTCTACTGGGTTTGAAGGAAAACAGGATGAGGACAACGCATCAGGTTTCCTCTTAGTTTATCCTAAACCGGCTCGGGTGCGTCTAACTGGGATGAAACAACGAAGTGTTTTGATCACTGTGTTGATATTACAAAGTATATTGGTAGATGAGAAAAACAGCCCAAAACTGCGCCTAACGGTAGCACGCTAATGTGCCTGAGGAAAGTGTAAGCAAGGCACCGGATGAACGTCGCTCCTGAAACAGGAACCACCGTGCTTTTTACTGGAAGTCATTTGACCAAGACGTCACAAAGCTAACATCACATCAGCTTTTGATACAAAGTTAATTTTATTCTGCGTGAATCAAGATTTGTATGTTCATTCCACTTTTAGCACAATGCGCCTGAGTTCAGACAATGACAGTTTGGGTACCGGATAATATGTGCTCATTGTAGCATTCGTACATCTATGACTGACGCGGCGTCTGCATAACTACACTCACATTTGATCGCAGCGTTCGCATTCAGATAGATTTTTCCAGTCAGCCTCTTTCGAAAAGAAGCACTAGACTGGAGTTTCGCTCTCATTAGAGCTCGTCAGTAGTGCATATCCTTGCCACGGCCGGGATTTGAACTCCGGACATTCCAATCATGAGGCAACCGTGTTAACCACTGCGCCATTGACCTCACATTAGGCACGACCGAATCATCAAATCTGAACCCTCAACCACTCTCGCTTGTGAGCAATGATCACATTACTCAATGAATTCTCAAACAGCTGGAAGAAGGGAGGTGGTGGCCACCGGATGACACCGCTGAATGACCAATCATATCTTGATCATGTGAATGAGTAAAACGGAGCATTGTTATCTGTCTGAGTTAGGAATATTCCTCAACAAGACGCGGTCTTCCAAATGTGTGCATTTGTAAGTATTTGACAATTTCGTGCACATTTTAGAACTCAGTTTTCATTTTAGTCAGAATAAGTTATTGCTTCAGCTACACTGATAAAAAAGTATTGTACCAAATATGAAAATAGGTGTATATGTCTGTGATTCTTGTATACAAAGAACTCGAAAATGTTGAAATACAGGCCACCGTGGCATCTTGTAGGGTAACAGACTTTCATAATCAGAACATAAGGTCTAAAATAATCACCTGTTTGTGCGCATACGTTTTACGCAGGCAGCTGCTTACGCCAAGTCGTCCATCTCTTGTTTCCGGTGACAAAATGTCAAATAAATCAGAGGTGAAGAGCAAGATGTTTAGGCAACCAGGATCTGAAGATAAAGGTCACACGAAAAAGCATGTATGGCGTGTTATTCTTCATTTCTACTGTTCAACACAAGCTTTCCGATCTTATTGAAGATCGAGGTTAAAACGTGCACAATCTAGAGACTAATTATATGAGTGTTACAACGTGTGACAGTGTAGGTGCAGATAGAACAGGTGAAATCAGACAGTCTTGAAAGCAAGAAAAATAAACGTGACCGATGTGAGAAGATAAGAAGTTCCAGGTACAACCTGAGAACGATGATGTCTATCGTCTCCAGCGTGGGCACATACGCGATTGAGGTTCGTCAGTTCAGCAGTCATAAGAGAAAAATAGGAATAGAAACAACCTGTCAATGTCAAGTGTTACATAGAACACCTGTGTCCACACTCATACAAACAACATTATTGTGCTTACACGCTGAGACAAACTAACCATTGTGGACGCTCAGGTAAGAAGTAGTGAGACATTTTTATGCCACTATCAGTGCTCCACTCTACTGGGTTCATTTGCTTTAAGCACACTTCGACTAAACGTTGATAGTGCTCACACCAGTGAGCAAACTGTGATTGGCACGATCCACTGGACGGAAGACAAACGCGACTTGGAATAACTAGACTTGCATTAATGGTTCTGGGTCCCCGCTGCTTATTCATCACCTGTTTATCTCGTGCTTCAAGCTGGGCGGCTGTGGCCTTTGAAATGAGTGTTCCAGGCACCCAACAACTGGTTATAGCCAGTAGTACATGATTTAAGCGTTGGAATCTGTACATCTTTAAAGATTGACAAGATAGAATTGGTTGACTTTCACTAATGAAAATATCCTCTTAATTTCATTGCGATTTCCTTTCAGCGGTATCTCCCCATACCCAGGGTTATTGGTATATTTCAGTCCTGTGATACATATGACGCCCTGTAGCTTCGATTAGCATTGTGTGGCCAAGACATACTCCTGGTGGGGGTTTTATTTATCCTGCTCGCTTATCCGATGTCACCGACAACGACACTCTCTTGGTAAATCTAGGCAACTTCCTAGGACTACAACGGATTACTCATCTGCTTATTATGGGTGACTTTAATGCTCCCAAGATAAACTAGACATCACTTTCGCACCGAGACTGTGAAGACGGATTCTCCACTTCCTTATCAACGCTGATACGACGGCAAGGGTGTGCAAGGAATGCCAGAAACCCAACGCGGCGTCGTTCTGGTCAGATGTCCTCTCTGCTCAACCTAGTCATCACTAATGAGAGCCACTAGGTGGACAGTGATCGTCAGGCCGCCACTTAGACACAGTGACCAATCTCTGTTCATCTTTCATTTTATCCGTTACTAATTAAAAACAACCGTCAAGAAGATCCACACTTCGAAACTTCAACCAGACTGATTTTAACTGTCTGAGAACCTACTTAGTTTCGGTTATTCTTGATTATGATTCCGTGGACCAGAAATGCCGCGCGTTTCGAAGCACAATTCAGAAAGCGGACCATTCATTCTTACCGCACAAACTGTACACTCTCTCTTTTCGGCCACCCGTTCTGCGTAGAATATGTCATCTCCTCGATGGCCTCTCCCGTTTATTCGCGAAGCATAAGTTTACGGGGAACTTGAAGGTGCGTCCAATGTTTTTCGAAATAGGTGCAAGTGAGAACTCTGTAAATACACTGAACTCGTACGAGAAAAGATTCTCCCCAGCGTCCGCGGGATCAAGACCTTCTTATATAAACATATGGGACGAATAAGAATGAACAAACCTTCAGCTCTTTCTTTACAACTGCCCGACGGGGACAATTCATCTGACTCCCTAGTTGTGATCGAGTTATTTATGGAGCACTACACGGTTACCTACAACGTCGCACCGCCGAATTGACATCCTATCCTACTTCTGCTGAACTTCCGGCAACCAGTGATTGCCGCTGGGTTTTCTGTGCTAGATGCTGAAGACCTTTTACGCAAGGCTAATTCATACAGTGCCATGGGTCTTGACATGATCCACCCATGTATTCTCAAGGAAGTGGCTGCTAGTCTGGCAGAACCTCTTTACAAGCTGTTTAAACGAACATTCTAAATTGACATTCTCTCTAGTGCATGGAGACAGGCGAGTGTCACACCCATCTTTGAAGCGAGCGACAAACACTTTCCAGCTAGATATCGGCCAATCGGCAATACTAACGTTACGTGCAAGATAGTGGAGCGCCTACTAAAGGGTGCCATCCTTACCCACTTCTTGTCCAATCATCTTTTTCCTTCCAACATGGCTTTCTTTCTAATCGGTCGTGCATGACAAACATGCTTATTTACATGGATAGTCTGACGAGAGCCAAAGACAATGGCCTCATCCCAGATGTTAGCGTCTTTGATTCCGCCAAGGCAACACCATGAGATGGCGGCATAAGAGGGATTCGCCGCTCTTAGGACGATTAGGCGCACTTTCCCTGCATAGACAAGAAGGCGTTTCAAACACTATACGGGGGTTAGATAAGACCGCTCTTCGAGTAGGCAAATCAGATCGTGTACACCGGTCTGAAGAAAGACATATTAGCTCTTGGGCGTGTCCAGCGCGCAGTTACTAAGCCAGTCGCGTGCTTAAGAAATTTCATGCACGAGTCTCGACTTGAAATTCTTGATTTGTATTCACTAGAGCTTCCACGACTCCGTGTTCACTTAATTCATACACTCTCTTTCAGAGTAGGTTTCGTAGAACAGTCTTTCACTGTAGCTATTTGTGGCGGCCAGCGAGGACATAAGGGTAAACCTTTCAAGCTTCCTCCTTAGACCTTCCTTAGGCACCAGTTCTTTTTCTATAAAATTACTTACCATTGGAACAGCTTTCCTTCTGAGGTCGTTAGCAGCCCTTCTAGGGGTCCCTTCAAAGCACTACATAATTCTCAATAGCTTAATTCATCCTCATCCGAGTAATCTTACTCTGTTCTTGATATTAACCATAATCCCCAAGAGCGGCGCTACACCCTTTTTTCAATGATTGCTTTTCATATCAGCGGACGCTCACTTGACACTGAGCGAGAAAAAACGACTGGAACCAAATAGCTTGGGCTTCTGTCTGAAACTCGTGTATCAAACACCGAATCGCTGAATCATTGCCGCATGCAGTTCAGCAGCACCTGAAACCTACGGTTGAAGACAGAAATTAACGCTCTAATGCCGTAATTGTTGTCCACCCCGAGCATTCACGCTGTAGGCTGATACATCTTCTTTGACCCCTCACTTTGCAATGAGATGCCTCTGAAGTAAAAGCTGGCAGGGGCTGACAAAACTTAGTCTCGTCATAAAGATACCAAAATGTTGATAATTTTAGGTTCATCGCCTCTCTCTCTGCACAACTTTTTGTTTGAATGAGCCGGAATGTTCAAATATAAACTTAACCATTTTTAGTAGTTATGCCCTTCTTTCTCTCCTTCTATCTCCCCCTTTCTCGTACACAGTTTGCTTCTTCTTAACGGTTGTATGGCAGTTGAGCATCAGTAGGAACCAGAGATGCATTGCTGTTTATAATGATGCACGACCCCGTAATTGAATTCCATAGCTTCATTACCCAACAGCCACGTAAAATTAATTCTGGGGAACAGATCGATACGTCCTCTGCCTGTAGTAATTGCACTACCATCCACTAAAACCGTATCAAAAAAGATCGCGAGACCACAAGGCATTGCGCTACTGCACAAGTCAACGGCAACATTACAATGAGTATTATAAAAACCTGAAGGACAACTCAACCCCGTCGTCAGAGGAAACGCCATATACAAAATCCAGTTCAATGGCTACGAAAACATTACGTCGGCCAAACCGGAAGGAAATTATCAACACGAATTCATAAACATCAAATGGCCATCAGGAGACACGATCAATTTCCTTTGATCTATGTCCTCGAGGATCAAACTGAACACATTAACCTGAGTACCGCGAAGAACCGTTACAGTGGGACAATAATAGCCAACGCAAGTTTTGGAGAAGAGAACTATCTAGGGCTGAGAAATACATAGCAAACCAGTGAATGTGCAAAATCTTGACTTAAGGGAATGTCAAACATTGGTACAGAACTACCTTTCAGAATAACAGCAACTATATGTGTGACTTGTTTGTGAAGGTCCTTCAAAATAACGCGACAGCCAAAAAATGTGCTCCAAGAAAAAGCAAAATAAGATTGAAAGTATGAACAGACGAATTTCTGTATAAACGATGACTGATATTTTAACTTTCAAACGCATCAAAAGTTAGATCTACATTATTAACCGACAAAAGAGCAAGTGGCTCAAGGGAATATTCATCACACGTGTTCGAGCACGCATCAAAAAATTCGACAGTCATATGTATGAGAACATTGTGACTATGATGAAACGAGTCTACTCTATAAACTAATTCCAACAGAAATTTCGTGATCAATGGGTACCCATAACAGTCAGAGAAGGGATAATCCTGTCAATGTCGAGTAGTGCCACGACTGTGAAACCGAACCTGAATGCAGGATATCCACACCAAATCTAGCACGACTGAAGTCAAACAGTTTGAGTGTCGTGCTTAACATTGTATTAATAAGTGGATTAGAAGGAGCACAACTTTAGAAGATAGTTGTTATACTCAGCGCTTTAATTAACTCTGCTGGCTTGCACTTATGTGATTTCAATTGCAACACTCCTGAGGAAAGCCAGCACAGGTGATTGAAAAGCTGAGTACTACAACTTGCTCGTAAAATTTTGTCCTTCTCAGTCTATCTATTAGGAGCTGATCACCATGAGAAAAAGTGGACATCCACGGTTCTTTCGAAATATTACACTTGGAAAGCATGTTTTGGATTATTAAATCAGTTGAAACTGTTAGATGAGGTGCAAAATAGACTTAATTAGCTGACAGAAAAACTAAAGGTGGCGTTTAAATAAATTAGAACCGCCTCTTTTATGAGTAACTGTGTGCTTGATATTAATTTTAATTCACCAATAGCGATAGAAGCCATACATCGCGAGATGTTAACACTTCGTTTACTCTCTTCAGTCACGAACGCAGAACATCAGAATATATGGGACATGCGGTTAGCAACACAATAAAAAACATTCAACGACTGGGTTTACATGAAACAAAGACTGACGTCAGTTCCAGGGCAGACAAACTGCGTGAGTCAACAGTTTATGCACACACAGAGCCGGGCGGTGAGTATTGATCAACATCGCTTCGGAGAAAGCGAGCAACTTGGGGTTCTTATTACGTAACAGAACTTGAAACGAGTTGGCCGGGTCAACAACGTGACCTGTTTGCATGATGTGCATTGTGATGGATGAGGTCGGATTTCGTCTCAGTCGTTCTGTTGCCAATGTCCGTTGTGTCATGGCGTGTATGAAACACTTAGGCGTATGTTCAGTCATTCTTTGTCGTAGGCATCGATTTGTTCTGCCGATATAGATGTCACTGCAACTGCAAATGAACTGATAGATTACATATGAGACAGAAAATTTCGGCAGGTCACGACTACGACTAAGCTGAGTGACATTCCTAGTTGTGGGTAGCAATCGCAATTCAGCCACAGGGAATGTGCGAGTTAGAGCAGACTGTAATTTTTGACTTACGTCGATTGTGACATGATCGCCTTTGAAGGGTAGGTTCAAAAAGACCTGCTTCTTGGGAACCGTACTCACGACAGTCTTTGTAAGTCTCTTCTGGCTGTGAACGACCGAGACGAAATCCGACCTCATCCATCACAATGCACATCATGCAAACAGGTCACGTTGTTGACCCGGCCAACTCGTTTCAAGTTCTGTTACGTAATAAGAACCCCAAGTTGCTCGCTTTCTCCGAAGCGATTTTGATCAATTCTCACCGCCCGGCTCTGTGTGTGCATAAACTGTTGACTCGCGCAGTTTGTCTGCCCTGGAACTGACGTCAGTCTTTGCTTCATGTAAACCCAATGGTTGAATGTTTTTTATTGTGTTGCTAACCGCATGTCCTATACATTCTGATGTTTTACGTTCGTGATTGAAGAGAGTAAACGAAGTGTTAAAATCTCGCGATGTATGGCTTCCATCGCTATTGGTGAACTGGATCAAGGGAACTCAGTGTTTTAAATTAATTTTAATGTTATCCCAAAATACTAGAAGAAAGATGTCTACACAGTTTTAATTCAGTGTATGGGGGCGAATTCGGAAAATGACTTTTACATGTGTTTAATTTAGTGGATTACACTTCAAGCCGGATAGCCGCTTTAGACAGGTCTTATGCAAATGGTACCACTCTTGTCAGTTAGAGAACATAGAGGTGTAGCAGTATTCCTTAGTCAGCTCCCATTAGTTGCTTTAGTCGACGAATAACCTCTCGTAAATCATTGTACAGTTCACAAAAAGCAAACTATTTATGCTCCAAACATGCTATTGCAGAGGCCGAAACTAGTAACATGTGAACTATTGAGCATATCTATTTCCAAATTGTTTAAACATCCTAAATCAAAAACACCTGGGCATGGATAGAAGAGTAAGGGGTTTTGAGCCCTCATCATGATTAGGTTTTCCACCTGAGATGAAATGGAAGAACAACATGGAAAGTTTTCGGTTAAAAAGGCTACCCGATATACAAAACTGCAATGACAGTTTTTCGCAGAGCCATGTTCTTCCAGCATTCCCGATGTGAAACTAACCTAACAACATACCGTTTACAGTAGTAAAAGGAACCACTAACTTTGTAAATGTTTACGAACAACAAAGTTACTTTAAATGCCTCAAAATTATAGAATAATATGCGGCCAGAGTAAACAAACTTTCGAGTGTCATAGACCACTTTGAGGATGCAAACCTTGTTTAAGCACACACCTCCTAGAAGCAGAAAAAGTCTACCAATCCAGATGTTTTTCATCGTGCTTCGTGTAACAGCTGTAGGAATTTTAGGGCAAAAACGCGTCAATCTACTGCTATTCTCAGTTTTGCTATCAAGTTACTAATAGTCTCATGTAAACTTGATGACAAACAAATTTGTATGTAAGGTTACTCACAGCTTCAGAAGAGTGCCACGGTTTCGCCATTGATCTCACCATCATGTCAGTCAAATATTGACAAACTTCTGAAGGACAACGCTTGAATCTTTTTCATTTATCCGTCATTCATTGTCAAAAGTGAGATGTAGATGTAATAATCGTTTATTGGTTTTCCAACTGACTATTCCACAATATCGGACATAAAAAGTTATCGTAAGCTTCCAACTGGACCGCGTGTACCTACGAATACCACACCCGAATCTCCAACAGCTTACCATTTAAATAAACTTTGGCTCGTATATGAACTGCCTGTTTCCGGGTTAATTCGCGAATCGTTTTGCGCTATACTAGTAACTGTTAGTTCACAGGATCATGATATCCGGTTACTCCATTCTGCTAGTCACCATGACAAGGTTTACATTACCATCTGCGCTTCATCAGTGTCCTTTAACTAGACGTAGGACACGGTCAGCACAGTTTCGATGCTAGTCAACTGGCCTAATGTTCACATCTCATTGATTTGAATTCGGTGGTGAAGACATATGGAACAAGTAAATCAGCTCTTCGAAGTTTAACTCGCCATGCCCAACAGAGTATGTCATAAAGGTGCACATGCCAAACCAAGTAAATCTCTTACAATTCATTAATCATCAGGCATTATATAACGATTGCCTCACGAATATCTGAACCACATGATTAACGTTGGCGATCGTAGATCATCAAGAACGCATTTTAATTCTCAAAACAGCGAACAGTCCGAAATTGCAAGCACTCCATTTCAAATGAGTGTCAAAGATCGTGTAGCAAGCCGGATATTACCTTTTACCTTCAAATTAGTGATAACCAGGTAAAGACTTGTTTTTGGCTTATTTATTCTCAGCTAAAAAGCACTTTTTAACGCATTATGTTGGATGGAGATTAAATTTTCGAACGTTTGCTGAAACGAGGCTTCTGAACTAACACTAGAATACATATCATTGGACAATATTGGATCGAACGATGATTGACTGATTATATCACACGATCAGAATGACCATCATCACAAACAGCAGTACACTGGTGGTTCTTACTGATCTTTAAATCTGATACAACTATGAAGCAAAAAGCTAGCTCCGGTCAGAAGGAGGAAAAAATCAGGGGGTGGAGGGGAAGGGTTCTAACTAGTAAAAAAGCTACGTCTGTATTAAGTCATCGGATATCAGAGTGCTCACGCCCTACAAACAAGTTTTGAATCGGTGAAGAAATATTCCAACGTATAAACAAATATTCCCTCATTCCGTTCACTACAACCCGTATGCATAAAACTGCTCACTATCCGCAGGCAGGCACACGATATGTTGTGCACACAAACAGCCAGGAGACCGACAAAGAGTTATTATAGTTCAAGCTGTCGAAAGAAAATTTTGTTATAAAAGTGAAATTGTAGAAGAGTCATATAGAACCGGTTTGAGTAAAATAATGGAGCATAAATAGAAACAATGCGGGTGAAAACATGCAATTAACTGCAATATACTATCATACCAATTCGCGCTACCAACTTACGATGTGAATGAATGGTAAATCCCCGCCCAAATAGGCGACACTCTGTTCGCTGAAACAACACATAAGTCTGATCTATTCGTTCCCTATTCACAAAACAGTTCCGTTCCATTCGTTCACTCTCCGTGTACGCTACGATGCCCTACGCTGGCAAATGGCCCCTAATTTCTTTCAATTCAAACAACAAATTTTGCACCAATCTGCTAAATGTGCACACCTACTTTCAGATGATTAGTGGGACGAACACGTTTTTTCTTCAAATCTTAATATCCCGGTTTACATCTTGTGGCCTAATCGTCCGCTGTTAGACTACATCGCTCATACGCAAATTCAGTAAAAATAGACTATATTGCCCTCACTGTTAAGAACGGTGACTGACCGTTCATCCATCTTTTCATAATGGACGTACACGCTGTACTAAATACATGCCTCTATTTGAACAGTTTCTGTCCCGTGAACCGTGACCTTATTAAAACTAGTGCAATTTTATGTTGGTAGCTAACTACTTTAAGGGATGTGGGCGCAAAACTTGTAAAAAATGACAGACTGCATGTCTGGACTGTTCGGTCAGCGGATTCTACACCGATAGTAGATAGGCTAAACACATACTGTTACAGACTCTGAGGTAAGCATTGTGGTGGAATTGTGAAGTCAGCAGATTCAGCCACTCCCGGTCTGAAACATAGTAGAGAGTAGCTGCAGAATGCCGTAACCTTGTGAATACAAAGTATGGTTCATTGTTCACTGCTTGTATATCTGGTGGAGCTTTTAGGGGTGATCCTGATACCAGCAAGGCGATTAGTTGACGGAGGTTTTTGAAAATTGGACCACTTCAATTGCTGCTTGAGCTAATTTTAACTAGGTGAGAAAAGTGAAAATTGGTTGTTACGGTGTCAGGCTATCAAACTTTGCTCCTAAGAATCGGGTCTTCCATTATCAGAAGTTACGTATTGTGATCAGTTTAAGTCGACCAAGATTTCAAAATTTAGACTGTCTCATTACTTATGTGATTACGTGAAAGCAATTCCATGAAAGATCCGAGTCAAATTCGAAGATGTCTCATTGCAAACCTAAAAATCTATCAAACCTGCCCAAGTTTGTTAACAATCTTTGAACGGTTGGTCAAATCGATATGATACATTTTACACAAAGCTTAAATAAGAATCCTGCTTCCTTCCAAACTGTTATTGCTGTAAGCGACAAACCGATCACACTGTTTTGGTGGATGATTTACCTACAGCAGATAGTGAAAGTACTTCTTTCAGAATATTTGGCACAATCAAACGTTTCGTTTAGTGAATTCGTAAGTCTAGTGTTTAATGTAAGTCACCGACGGAAATGAACATTACTCATTACCAGCACGACTGGTAGCAAGAGACATTGAACGGATACCCATGTTTACCACACGGACTGAGAGACACTTTTTTGACACTCAGAGTGAATTGACCACAGCAGATGCGTTTGCTCTCCGGATATGAGTGTCCCAGTTCACAAAATGTTTTCTTGGGGACACTTTGGAATATGAATGCTTAAATGGGCAGTCTATGAAGTAAAAAACTGAAGTGAAGTAATTAACTCAGCAGCATGGATGCTATCGATTTTAAAATATTAGCTATTGCCCAGTTTCAAAAGAGTTCGGAAACGGTGAGACCAGATAAGATCAGGAGTTGGTGTCTAAGATGTAAAGTGTCTCATCGAGCGGCACGTTAAACTACTCCTGACGCCAGCTGTCTCTGATTGGAACGATTGACCAAATGCTACGTAGAATTTTTGCGCTCACGTTGACTTCGGATTGTCAACGTTAAAGTATAGAGCGGTCAGTGAATCTGCATTGTGTTAATATTCCGGTTGTTCACGACACAACGTTTTAAGACTGGTGAATCCCGAAGAAGGTTGAATGAAACAGTTAGGACGCAAAGAGTGGTAAATACAGGCAATTCGTATTCATGAGAAGAAATGCGTAGCAAACAAGCTCGTTTTCGGTGTTTCATCATCAGGCTAAATACAACACATTTATATGGGTTAGGTGGGGGTGGTAGATAACATATCACTAAAATGAAAGATGTCAGTCAACAGTTTTTTGTCTGGTTTCAGTCATGAGACTTAGTTACGTAACATTGGCCACGTGAGTTGTACGAAGTCACTCAACAGTGCCCAGTTTACAATAAAGTGAATCTTTTTTGCATAGAATAGTCCGACTGTGGGGTGGATAGTCACTCGACGGGTCTAGAAAAATGATTATATCCAGGATAGGGTCAAGTTCACGGATATCTGTTGTTGTGTGCATTTAGCAAAAAGCCTGATATTCCCATAAAGTCCGGTGGTCATTAATAACATTCAAGTTAAAGTTGACTAAAAGTAATCTCACACGTATTGCGACTGCACAAATGCGACTGTTGGATTTGTGTCAAACAAATAGCAGTCTTCTTTCTGTCGTGGAAAACTTGTCATTTTGGTATCGTATAGCGCCTAACCAATTTTGTAGGACAATCATCAATACTATAAAGCGGACTTATGTCAAATGTTTGTAGAAGTCACGTAAGAGGTCTGCTGAAGTACTAATTCCACTGGATTCCACTAAGTACATATTGGACTGTTCTCCAAAACCACTGAGTTCGTTGCAATTTGCCCTAGCCATGAGTCTGATTATAAAATACCACCACATAGGCCTAGTCGTAGTTATCTCGAAGTCCAGTTTGAGAACCTAACAGATCAATAATCACATCTGCAGCCAACTAGTGACGAGACTTCACGCTCACTTCACTCAGTGAAATAGCTAATGGATTTATCATGACTTCGAACAACGGCCCATTTGCCATCACAGAACAACGCCTACAATCGTTAAGAGAACTAAGATCAAAGATTGCAGTAATACTTAGGCCAGATAAGAGCTCTGAGGCAGCCATTCTAGACAGAGTTAGGAACGTGCAGAAGATATCGTCAATATTGGGAAACCAAATGAAGTTTCAGCAAATAGACACAACGGATAATGTCACTAAAATAGAAGGTTGCAAATGCATCTTGAAATTTGCTTATAGCCACGCATAAGTGACAATATGACGTGTGAATCTTTCGGACCGTTTGGGCTATCGATGCCTCAACTCTAAGGCCTTCTTAAGATACACAAGTCGAGAATGACGCTTAGGTCTATTCTTTCGATGACAAATTTTCCAAACCACAAGTTGGCCTGCTGGTTATTTGCCATTCTAACTTGATTAATACAGAGGTTTCAGCCGTATTCTCACGAAGATTCCTTTGAATTGACCGTTGACTTGCACATCAGTTTTGCTAATAAGCTGATGTACATTGTAAACTTTCAGTCACTGTTCATGTATGTCGCGCTACATGAGGCAGTTAATTATATTTGTGGGCTAGTTGAAATGATCCGCATTAATTTGTTGTCGCTTATGGGTATTCGGAGAGCAACTTTGCTGTTTTTCACTGCAAACGTGAACTGCCGCCAAATACAGGGGGTAACCATGGGAATCCCCTGTGCAGCCCATCCTAGCACACTGTTCATGTTCAAGATTGAGCAGAAGTTAGCTGCATACATAGCAAGGATGTCCTAATGTTGTATAACAGGCATTTTTGTTTTTGAGTACTATATTGTGTATATTCGGGAACCAAAGGACAAGTGTGAACTCCAGGAGGACGATGAACCAGAAGCGATTATTGGAATAACGTGTACGCACTATGAAAGCCATACCGCCCGGGCGAATTACAAGATACTTCTGCCCAATATGTGTGAATGCATGTAAGTCATTCAAATGAGTGTATGCGTTCGGGGTCATGTTTGAACATAGGCTGTATGGAATTTCATGCACTGAACAGCTTCGCAAGCCAAGCGTCTTTTGCGGTCACAGCACTACTGGAAATGATACGTCGACGGTACACTCGTGTTCAGTCGTTCCAGATGGACAGTAGATGATCTCGTGTAGCGGTAAAGTAGTTGTCATTCCAACAAAAAAGTAACCGGTGAACTGCAGTTGATAATTGCTCACTATTCTTAGGTATACCCATAAGTCACCTAGAAGATGGCTGTATTAAAAAAGCTGTCTATTGGGAGTTCACATGCTCTGGTCAATATCTTTCCAACAAAAATGCGTATTAGTGAATACATTAATTCTGTGCACAACATTAGAGTTGGCGGATTCCAGGGTAAACCGTTTCATAAATCCTGCCGGAGCAGCCGATCTCTTGGATCATTTGATGGATTCCGTATAGGGCAGTGAGACGAGTGGGAAACAATCAAAATGTGAAATTTCCAAGATCCTAATGTGGCTTCGTAGCTCAGCTGGCAGGGCGCTTGCGGCTTTGAGGCCTCTTTCTCTATATTTGGTTCGAATCCAACCGAAGCTCTAATTTTTCGAAATTGGGTCTCCTTTAAAATCACAAGTCTGCCAAACTAATTGTTAGGAATGTGTTATTCATATGAGCAAGACAGATCTGTAATCGGAACAGCCTTACGGAGGAATTAGATTTACTCACTTCTGTACTGCAATCTACTGGTCATCTCAAAAGATTTGTACAAAGCAATAGTAGATTAGAGACGTCAAGCGAACAAATGGTCATTGTGAAAAATGAAGGTATACATTAGATTGCTTTTTACAATTTAGTGTAGTGCACAGAAAAATAACGCAAAGGCTGGTAAACTCAATTAACTGATTACTTAACGCACCCAAACGGCACCTATTAGTTCAAACACAGAAGCTACTTGTGTCTTAAATCAATGTCAGTGCCACCCCACCTAGTGTCCACCAACTTACATATAACCACATAGAACGTTTCATTGACAGAACCGGAGAGTTGCGTGATCTCCAGAGTGCAGAAACATTTCCCCAAATGGGTGCAGAAGCCCACCTCACCGAATAATGACAGTATCGTTAGAACACGAAAACACCTAATGTTCGCAGTCACTGGACACGTCCTGACCATTGACCAAATTACTGACTCAGATTGTGCATTCAGAATCCTGTTGCGTCATTATAACCTAAGATACTTGCAGTTTGTTAAGAAATTCGCAAGCCAGCCTTTTGTGTTCACAAACAATTGCTCATGGACTTGACCCCGCCCTGCACCAAGTGACCGCTTCTAACTGCTCGATACAAAAAAAAACAGATCGATGCCACTGTCAATTTGACAGTGAGTAATCAGTGTGAGATGCTTACATCTACCAATCTTCTTGTCCTGAATAACCCTGATTGTTCGAATATGCTTGGATTTGATTACAAATTCACAATCTCAGAACCATTGGCAATTTACGTTATTACTGCTTTCTCACTTGGTCACCAGATCAGACTGACCTGTCACAAATGAAGTGGTACTTTAGCTTACGTGTAAGTAAGCAACTAAGCATGTCGGAAGGTACTGGACAATATGTGAGGTTTGCTTTGACAGTGACCGACACTTGATCACAAATGCTAATTATCTCGGGTGGGAGTATGCTTAAAAAATATGTGACCTAAATGGACTTGGTACAGTTATTCAAATGCATTGATTTTGATAAAGTTTGATAAAGGAATCTTAATCTTAATCTGTTCAAAAACTTTCGTTTCATCCAGCCATCAATGATAGACAGCCTGGTTAATTGAATTCCCGCCGCCGCGTACCAGAGTGTCAGCGCCCGTCAACCCTGTTTCTAGTTAAGTTGATTCTCGAAATTTCCATCGTCACTGCCAGCAAGCTACGATTCGTAGCTCTAGAGGCTCGTCTACTCATCGTGCATTCTCCCTCTCAACTGGATGGGCTATGGTTAAACTGAACTCAGCTATTATGGAAGCCATTTTTTAGATCTGGCATCCTAGTTGGTTTCTGGGTGCGTTTCCAACGCTTTTCCGGCAATCGTTTAACGGCAGTTTTAAGTCCTGTTGCGACTGATCAGTATGAACTTACAAACAACCCTTGAATTATGAGCTGGTTATGAACCGTATGTCATAGTTATGTCATATGCTATATACATGTTATGGTTATTATGAACAACTCTTGTATCACTAGTTATCACAACAGAAATAGTTGAAATATGCAGTGGACCCGTTTGGCAAACGCAATCTCGCACACACTTACAACTTGGTTATCAATCTGTGAGCTAAATTCATCTTGATGTTGATTGGCCGAGTGCAGAAAATGGATCCATTTCGTCCAATTTCCTTGATCCTTCACGTGATTTATAGTCATCCTACTCGCGTTCAATATAGTTAGAAATCGCTATAAACCACTGTCTACTGCCGCCAGCCATTATACGGTATTTTCACAGGCTTTCTCAGTTCTTTGTGAAAGTAAGCACATAGACACAAGGATAACGTGGATTTCGCCAGAATCTGATGGTCATAAAAATCACATGCATAGCATTTGGTTGATAGTGTTTTCATCAAAGTCGCCGACGAGCTGATAAGTTGAGAACGGCATGAGTTTAATGTAGCGGTTGAGAGCTTTATCGCTCTTTCCAATCCCAAGTTTAGTTAACTTAACAAATCTGTTAGGAAAGCAGAATTCCGAAGTAAAATAGGCCCGCAAGGGCTACAAACTGTAAAGATGTGTTGCAGTGTAAGTAACAAGTTGACGGTCGGTCAACCAGTTCGAAAAATCAGGGCCTCGAAAGAAGTACTCATATGTTAGAGAGTCACTTTATAACCAGAATGTGCACCTATTTGTCTGTATTCCGAAATATTCATAAAAATATCTTTCCAAGGCTATTCCATCCTGTTTTGCGCTGAGCGGAAAGTTGAGACTTGGTATGGTTGTCAAAGTCTATCGGAACATCGGCATGTCTGTCCGCTCTGACTGTTGCGAATTTATCACACGGCAAAAAATAGTTTTCAATATTAGGATGTTTTATTTATAGTAAGATTAATGCAACACTACGTGTAGGCAGGCGGAAACGTGCACGAAATATGGGTACGTAACGATACGCCAGCGGTCGTCAAAGTTGGATGTGAACAGAACAGATCGATCAAAATATTGTTCTTATGATCCCATGAATAGTGCTTGTAACTGAAATGGTGCTGATCGCTGTACAGCGTGTCAAAATAACCAGTGAACTGGGACATTGTACCATTTATGTTCAGTTCCTGTCAGCCGTGGCTGGCAAGTACTAGCGATCCACTATGGAGGATAGTGTCTTTCTAACGCAGAACCGAGCAATTGTCTAATGGTTCATCATTTCGAAACAAATTAACACACTGTTTTGATACGGAAGATAAAAACGACTGAGCTGTTGGTCGTTATTTGTGTTGAGTAGAGCGATACGAATGTTGTCAAATACGAGCTGTGGGGTTGGCGATCAAGCAGCACTACAGTAATTGCTTCCACCAAGCAAATCTGGAGGTCTGCATTTGTCAATACTTTCATTGAAAGTCTTTATGATTCGCCAAACAGCACGTACGGTGAACACGATACCCACATATCTGTCGTGTCTGACTGCACTTTTGCATGTCGTCTATTGATTTATTTTTGAGATAAGCATTTTGTTGTTCTACATACCATCAGAATACCGTTTGCGTTTTGCTTGATTGCACTGACGGCTTACAACGGAACATGAACATCAAAAATGAGGACCTGTGAGATAAAATATCGTCAGCTTTGTTGCCTTCCTTGTGTGACAGAAATATACACTTCGGTGTAATGATTTCTTAACAACCACTCCAATACGAACGGTGTGGTAGGTAAAACTCCTCTAGCATGAGAGTTGGTGTCCAAATCTTAGAATAATGGAGCATATGTATTGTTGAGTGACTCCGTTTGGTAAACGAAAGTCCGAGTGTACTAGCCGGAGATTCCAGTGGATTGTGCAGACTGCAATCAAATGTGAATCACATTGCAATCCTTGGCTGATGGCCACAAGACTGACGCGTTCAATATACCTTTTGTCGGTTCATTAGGATGACCTCGACATAAAAATTACACCTAGTAGATCTGATGGAGCACACTTGGCACACGTTAGCAGTATTTACTACTAGAATTCGCGAGACGATTACGACAAGTCGTTTCAAAACAACTACAAACCACTGCTCCTGCATTACAAAGAAATTAGAATACGTTAACGTTTGAGGCTGCGCTATATGACGGTGACTGAAACAATGAAACTCCGCACGACTGATTGTAATGCTGAGGAAAATAATGTGTGTATCTGTGTTTGGGAACACACATACAGTGATGTTTGATTCGCACTTTTGAGGAAATGCGAACGATTTTTTATTCAGATGGAGCATCAAATGAAAGTTCGAGCCCGATAACCAAGGCAGTAAAAATGCGTTGACTTCGCTGACTAGATCGCTTAGTCGGCATGCCAACGAGGTATCCACCGGATCGCGCATTGTTTCAACAAACTGCTGATGGTTAAATGAAACCACAAGGTGATCAAGCAATTGCCTAGTCACAGGGTGACGGAGAACCTGACTATCTTGTTGAGCTACGTCGGTAGGTACCATCGGCATGGTTAGGAAGACCGCAACCAATTATGCCGCTGATTAGCAACGCTTTCCGGTAATGACAGCGTGGACTGCAACCCTCTGTTCATAAAACTATTGACTCTTTTTCATTCTTTTTAAAAAAACAAGTTTCGTTTTGCCGTCTTTGTTCTGGCACTACGGATCGCTGTTATGACCAAGGGAAGCCCTCGTAACACTACCTACGCATACAGTTTTGAGTTGAGAATAAAAGTGACAATTTGTTCAGCTCACTACCCTGATCCGTGTTTAATGATGTGCCTAGCAGTCGACCATGTGCAGTTCCGTTTCACACTCTACAATTCAGTGTACATTGCGCCGGTACGCACATTAACACTAGGGCACATATTTTACTACTCCATCCTTAAGCACTGTTGTTTTACATCGGAGCGGATTTGTTACAAATGTGGGTACTGTTTGCAAACACTAATAGTTAGACAATAAGACGCGAAGGTTGTGACATTTCTAAAATGCAATGGAGTGGATATTAAAAAGCTCTGGACTGCAAAGCAGTAGGGATGTGTCCGTATTTTTTTTTGAGAACGACATGGACCACTGATCGGCTCGACCCATCCAGTGAAACCCAAGTTGGGTGGCACATTCAAGGTAAGCCAGCTCAAAACTGCACTAATTTTGTTCAGGTATATGGGTCAGTACTTAATGCGTCTGAAAATTTCTGGATGAACACATGTCTGTCAATTTCAAGAATCTGGGCCTTTCTTTCTTTGGCATTTTCCTTGCTACACAACGACGAGTCTGTTAAAAAGTGAATCCCTCAATAGTTCCACTTTTATTCGACATACTAACATCGACTTCTTCACTTTAGCCTCCTCCTTAGTTCACTTCTGTCGGTCCGTTTCACTTTGCCTTGAAGCCTTAATAGTCGCTTTTGTCTAGCGTTTTGATATCTTTATTGATGATTTCCTGATTGCTTTCTGGAGCAAGTGACTAACATCCTGTCATAGTCCACAATGCTGCTAACCATGAGGACTGGTCACGGACTACTCACTCATATCCGGGTAACGCATAGTAGTTTTAGATGGTTTGGTCGTATATTAATGATACCACTCCGTCCTTGAGCATGTCACACACCACCGCCAAGGCTGTGGTTTATTGATGTAAGCTAGAATAGAATTATAACCAGATCATGTGGATTGGAAGTAATCATGTTGTGGGTTTTAAAGCTGTCAGGTAATCATTTTCCCTTAACACGTTAGCGATTGTTTACAGTTCTTCTGATGTCTCTGTAAATCGAATTTTCATTCTTGTGCCGGTGATACATCCAACAAGGTCTTGAGTATTGTGGCAGATTTCATAATTTAGATGAGTTCCGATTGCGGAAAATACAGTCTTGGGCTAGATTCAAACCAGCGCGAAAAATAACATGCTCAAACGCGGCGGGAATTCTACTCGCTGAACTACGAAGCTACACCAGGAGTTTGAAAGTTTTCACATTTGGAATGAGTTACTCGTTCATTTCACTTTGCCGTGTAGAATCCACGAAATCATCTGGCTGCTTGACTGTTCAAGAAGGATTTCTCAGTAGTTCACATTGAAATCCACCAGCGACCCGTCGAGCTGCCGGCGTGACTTTGTGGTTAGGCGTGTGGAGCGCTAGTTGCGTTTGGGCATGCTGCTTTTCTCGCTGGTTCGATTCTAGCCGAAGCCCGTATTTTTCGTGGTTGGCTTTCATCCAAGTGGTCAAGCTCTTGTCTGAACTTTACAAAGCTACTAAAATGTGTGCACTGGTCAGTCCAAGTTGCTTTGTTACGAATCACGTAGACTTCGAACGGTTCACGGAATTCCGGGCAACCACCCCAACTTGGTCTAAAGATTTTTATTCGGTTACGATATCCAGTCATTTTTCTTCAGAAGTTCGTACAGACCCTACGTCTACCGTGGCCAAAGGATATTCACTAACTTCAACCTCAATTTTTGTTATCTAATTATGGGCGGATCCCCTGACCACTTACCACATTCATCAATAACTCATCGTTTGCGTGGCTTAGCCCGTTTACTGTGAAAACCTGTACCTTATTACACGAAGCATTATTGACTTAGTGTTGTTGAACCTACATAACTGCATTGATCTGATGAAGAATTACCGAATACAGACATCAGTAACCGTTGTCTCAAATACTTTCTAAGCCAATGATGCATCTTGTTGAGTACACATACTGTCAACAACTATAAATTCCGCAATAAACATTAGATCCATATGGTTTCAACGGATTTGTGAGGTCGCTCAGCTCTTTCGAACCGTAGAGAGCATTCGGTCTGCTTGATGGAGTGCAAATTACTGTCAGACCTTAATCAAGTTATTTGATAGTTGGGAACCAGAGGCAGTTTAGCATCGGTATAGTCAAGATAAATCAGCTTAACACCGAAACCAGTCTTTCGTAAATTTCAACCGAAAGAAATTGAATAAAAAGTTGAATTTGTCTTATAGCTCGGTAAAGGAACGATAAACTTTCATAGAGTCACTTGGAAATTGCTTCCATTCATTGAAACTAGACTGGCATGCTGACAATATCAGTATGCTAGAAGCTAACTAAAAATGGCCAACGGTTTATGGAAGCTTCCTAAAAACGGTATACTTTTAGTCAAATTCTTTGATTTCCGTGTAATGTTACGATCCAGCTGATCGATCAATAACGAATAAGTTGTATGCCTGCATATTCGTACACTGATTCACTGATTCATGGGTCAATGATAATTCTATTAAGTGCATATTTTGGTAATGAAATATTCCGCGTGTAATCGCAGATTCTGATTTGCCTGATTTAAGTACCAGGATAATTAAGTGTTTAGAGACCTTGAATACAACGATCACCAGGCAGTAAGATTCTCCACATGCATAGATAAATTACTGCGGTTAGCATACCAGACTTTGCAGTTGGTTTACAACTCACGAAAATGCACTATCCGCAGAAGCTTAATTCTACGTGCAAGACCCTCATCACATATGGACATCCGCTGGCAGATCTGTTAAAAAAACTACGGGTCATTCGTTGAAATTGGAGCATAGACTTAAAAAGGTACTACGTAAACAAGACTCATTCACTCCTTGCACCTGCTAACATTGGAATACACCCTCTGACTCTGTGATCACGGTTGAATCTGTTGAGATTTTAAAAATTCCTCCCACATGATCAGTGTGAGAGCCAAACTCTGCGCAACAGGTCTTTTGTCAGTCCAACTGTTCAACCATCACATTCTGCTTAGTTTATGTTTTCTTTGAAAAGTGAATAGAACCAATTACTCGGTCAATCGATGGAAAGACAGAAAAGCGAGAGAATAAATCTCCGTCCTCATGTACAAGCCTATGAATCTGTAAAAATAAGTCTTTTGTTGAAACCCAATGAAATTTGCTTTCATCTCCGCATCACAGCTACAGCTGACTAAAGGTATGTCTGATTCCGTCCAACTTTCGGTGTAATTTCAGTCAAAATTTGACTGACTTCCAGGATTGTTTTCAATGTGGGCACTCCGATAGATCGTTTAAACGATTTTTTAGAAGTCTACTATAACATTTTGTCTGCGGGCAGTTCTATGTAAAATGCCTCGTTTGGTAGTGATTAGCTAGACTGGACGTATTTCTCTAAGCCCTGCATGTTGCTGATGTATTTTTTCTGTTCTCTGTTGTGTAGTTGGTGTGTGAGTCTGTGTGTGTCAATGCATTGGTTTGATCTTCATTTAACACTAACAGTAGGCTAAAAATGAACAGAATAGTACAAAGAACATAGCAGAATACAACCCATATGATAAAGTAGGTCCAAAAAGTGTATTTGACTAACTCCATGCAAGCGGATGAAGCAAGCAATGTGAAATTAGCAATCAATGAATTTGTTCGATAAAGCAGGTGTGTTGTAGGCGAGTTAAGTTAATGGTCTATCCATTTTTGCGATAAGGAAACTGCATAATATTTGTCTAATTCCACTCAGGCCACTACTGCAACCCTGATAGGACAGACCCCAAATTTCACAAAAGGACAAGTCAACATTTACATAGATGCTGATCCATGGAGGGTGCGGAGTAACAACTCCCTCATGAAACGAATTTATGAATGATCAAACTTTGCTTTCATGTGAAACATGCTCGACAGATGCATCACTGACAGTACGAAGTTATTCATGGTTGCTGTGAAGGTGTTTTGGTTCTCGTTAATCATATTCACATCATCACCCACACTTTCTACCATTAAATACAGCTACCGATAGGCTATATATTGTTGACAACGTTTCAATATAACCAGTCGTATAAGAGCCACAGAGGTCGTCAGTCTTTTGTTTTGAATTTGTGATCTCACAATAACAGTCCAACATTCCTATTAGAGAATTAAATGTCACTTGAACCAAACATCGAGCAACTTTCTAACATTACCACAAATATATCCACCAGTGCACATCAAGAATTTTGACACTTCGACTTTTATAAAAATGTGTCCTGAAAAACCAAAGGCAGTTGTACTCTGAGCAATTAGATTATGGCGTTCTGTCGTGGATATTCAGGCTGGTTACGTGGTACAATGCTAAACGTACGGCTAACTTCCAGTACGTTCTTTTAAAGTGATGTGCATCCGAAACCACTTTGGGTCGGCGAAGTCCTGTTAGAATAAATTCTTGATTCGACACTCTGAACCAACTATCTAGACAACATTCTCTTGCTTCGCTTTCCCATCACCGTTCACCTCGTCCAATGGCAAGCTCATAATCGACAAGTGTACCCCCCAACCATTGTGTGAACATAAATTTTGTGATGAATATACGTGAAAGCAGCTTGTCATTAAGCTTCAAAGCATCAAGATAATAGCACTGTAATGTTAGTTTCCATTACGATTGTCACGAGCTCAAACTCTTGACAAATTCAAAAGTTAAACTGCAATTCGGCTGCTTTATTGATCGAGGGAGTTGGTTGTTACTCACACCACGCCCGCAGTGCAACTGCTCTATCGATTCAGTAGACTGATGGTTAGCGTAAAGTCGACATAACCATATTTGTTAGCTGAACTGGTCTTGTGTTTTTATAACTTCCGGCGCAATGTGCGCATTTTTGAAACCGGTTTGCATAAATTGCCATTTGTTGGTTAGCCGTAAAATTCAATATAAACAGTTCGAATGTGCTTTTTAGCTAATTCGTTTTGCGTTCGGAAAAACGTTTTTTTATGCTTCTATACTAATCCTTGGTGCACCGAAACTTGAGAACTACTGTCTGTTCAAATTCATGCTGAAAATGCTAAGATCCAGTCTGACGCTTATCTAAACCTCGTGACTTCAAACCGTTTGCTTAGTTAGGATGAAGTGGATTGTATACAATGTGCCAGGTTTACGGCTTACATGCACTGCTTTCAAATAACCCACACACTGGGCCGCTGTCATAATAATCTTGTACAGATTGAACTTTGTCATTACACGTGTGTTCTCTCATGTTTGATCAACAAAGAAGTGTTGTCAAGCATGTTCGCTTGCTGAAAGTCTATTAGGTGGTTTGGTAAACATCAGACTATCAGTATTAGCTGACCTGAAATGGTTTATCGCAAAAAGGCTTACAAAATCCGTCACGTTCATTTATGTGCGTACATGCGATAACCCTGTAACTACTATTCTCCTACTGATGAACGTGTCTGTATCATCTGTAAGCGTTTGAGGTTGAGCGTTTACAGAGTGTAGTCAACTTGCTAGTGGCAGTTCCTGTTCCTGTGCATGTCCGTATGAACAAACGATCCTGTGTTCTCTATTTTTGTCACAAGACTAAGATCCTGTGACAGTCTGTACATAAATAGACCATATGTAGCTTTTTGTCAGCCATTGGTAAGTTTCTGTGTGAGATGGTTACACGTTATCTCTTCAGGTTTTGATAAGTGACGACTGTTACAAAAAGTTTGGTACCCATGACTAAGTGAAATAAACGTGCTACTAACTCTGTCGATATTCTGCTGCTACGCAGAACGGCAGGGTACACAAACAGTAAAGGTTCAATGGATGTGATAGTCAGAATTCAATTGACAGTTTAATCTTGCGAACCGATTAATTTTTCTCTTAATCCTATGTGTACCTTTTAGTCGCCGTGTTTCCCGTCGTTACTGCCTCACAGTGCGGAGCGACTATCATGGATTGTAAACATATTCATTTTTCCGAAGGTAATAGAAACCAAAAATGATAGAAGGTGACAATCTCAGAAAATATCCCATCAAAAAGTTTACGTTAAGTAAGCCGGCCTGATAAAAATGAGTTTAGGTCAGGCTAGATTGCTACAAACGATCAAGTCATTCACAAAGCATCTGAAGATGGAGTCTTGTAGGAGACTAATACAGGTAAACAGACCTGCACCTCTCCACAAATCGATGTAATCTGTCGTACATATAAAAAGATGGAAACTTACATATGAGGTCAGCTAGACAGCGCTTTCTGTGAACAACAAGTTCCCGTGATGAAAGGCAGAATTATGACCACTTGAAGTGAATTTGCTTAGTTTGACTTCTGGTGACCTCAGCAATGCTTATACATGTGGACCAGTCGGTAGTCTGTCCTACTAGTTTCCATCAACGTAGACAATAATACATCATTGGTTCCCAATGATGTTCAGCTGCCACACAACCAAACAGATGAGAGATAACCAGATGCAACACCCGAATAATTATCGTTCTAATCTCAAGGTTACTTGTACAGTTGAGGCCAGCAAGTGTCTGTCATTTCTAGGCATGCTCACAAGTCATCAGAAAAACGACTCGATTAGAAGAGTTGTGTGTAGGAAAATCACGTGAACCGGCCAATACTTAAACTTCAGCAGCTTCGAACCGGTCCATTGTAAACAGGCATTAAGAAGTACATTGTTCACACGACCAAGACGAATCTGTACTCACGACATTTTTGCATAGAAACTAGACTTGATCACTTCCGCCTTTTAATCAAACAGTTGTCCCAGTAGGTTCATATAAATGCACAGTAGATAAAAAGTACCATCCGAAGAGGTGATCCGTGTGGAAGAAAAGAGGGTCTACATAGAGCTACTCTATAAGGGTGATCACATCATACGGCAAACAACATAACGATTGAAGTTTACTTAAACGAACAGTTAATGCAGCCGATTCTCACGTAATCTCTTGCACCAAAAAGGTACCAGTGCCTTCAATCAAAGGAGACCAGTCTATCGGTGCTATCTCAGTTTGTGTTTGCCTGTTTCCATGTAGCTTCAGAGGAGGTTGCGTAGGCAGAACCAAAAAGTGCTTGATCTCCAAAGCTAATGAACACTTACCCAAATGGGTGCAACATTCTGTGTTACCGGAGAATGGCAATGTTGCTGAAACAAGTAAACAGCCAGTTTCGTTAGTCACTAGACATCTCCTGACCACTGGTCAACCTATCGATCCAGCTTTTGCATTCAGAATCCCTGCTTCACCACTTCAACCCAAGGTTTCCGAGGCTTGCTGAAGCTGTCGAATTCGGTCGCTTCAAACTAGCTTGCTACGTTATAAACAACCGTTCTTGAACTTGACCTTCCCTTGAAATTGGCCACCTGTCTTAACCCCCTTATTTGTTTACCATAAAAAACTGATTCATGTTATTGTAAACTTGGTGCCGACGAAGCAATATGGGATATTTGTATCTGTTAGCTTTGCTTTTCTAACTGCTCTGTCCAAAATTATGATGAGATCGACATTTTATTCATTAGTCGGTGAGGTGTCACTCAAAAGAGCTCTACCTTGTGCTGTCTTATCAATATGTGTTTGTCATCGAACAGATTGACGATTATGTTCGGCTTTGGAGGAACGGGGCTTTCAATCGATGATATTATTCAAAAAAGGCCGAAATATTTCACTGGCCAGTGCCAAAACAATTCTTTTTTAAAACCCTCTAATTGTGTACAGTCCTTACTTGTGATCTTCTAGTGTAATTGACAACCCCAAAATATTCGAGAGTGACAGGCAAATTCCCGTAAATTCATTTCTCGTCCTGTCAACTATTTGAAAGTTCCACTGTGTCGTAACAGATAGCTGTCGTTGAAAATCACAAAAGGATAACACTTTTATATTCCACGACTGGTGTTCATATTTTCCATTTTCAGTCCAGTTCTTTAGCTCCAGATACTTGTTTTTTTTAGTAGATGACCGTGCTCTTCATCTGTTTTCTTTCCTGGCTCCTATCAACGGTTTTTAACTTAGTACTCGGATGACCGAGGCAATTAACGAGGCGCGGTGGCATCCCCGGGATAAAGTTTATCGGTTTTACTACTGTTGCTAATCATCTAGTGCATGATATCTTTTCCAAAGCTGGGTCCACGCTTTTCACGGAGTCTTTAGTTTCCTGTACACGGATATATGCTACTCTATCACACCTCCTCGTAAGGCGTCATTGGGCATATTCTGGCCGTATAAAGCAATAACTTATTGGGAACCTTAGTTAATTCTTTTTCGACATGTATTAGGTATTCTTTCTTCAACTGCTTAATATACTGATCATGTTAGTGCTGAAAATGCTCATTTCTAAGAATATACAATCGGTTCTTGATTAAACCTGATTCCGACAATGACCTTCATGGGTGCTGCATGAAAACTGAATTGATGCGGTTTGTTGTCACAAAATAAATTGTCAACGTTGCTAATGGAGGCAAGGTGCCCTTCTCAAGAAGGATTACCTAATAACCAAGTTGTGGACCCAACTGGCAAACGTTCAGTCATACACTATCTTAAATCTGTTTTCACTCAGCTTCTGGCATATAACTGAAAACGTTCGCGTGAAAAACGACACCATCCAACACTTGATAACCATACCCTCAGGTTGCCCTTAAGGCTTATTTAAGTTAGCTGCTGCAGGATATTATTCACCTCGCCTGTGGTATAGAGAGGAGATAGAATATTGGAACTGTGTTGAATCATTAATGATACTGTACATTACAAGTATGATTTCTAAGTGTGCAGAGCAGCTGTGATGGTTGCTAGCCGTAAACGCTGTTCGGGACAGAAAGTGCGATAACCAAAACATCTGTGGAAACAAAAACGTGCTCCCGCATCGTCAACATAAGTAATAAAATAATGCCACCAAAAATTGGTAAGTACATAAACTGAGCACCATTCACAATTGGTCACAGTTTTTGTGTTCACCTAGCCGGTTCAGTCAACTGTTTTAAGAAATAAACACCACACTCGAATTTTCTTCTTGCTAGGGCCATGTCGGGATTTAAACTCCAGACACTTTATCATGGAACAACCCTGTTGATCGATCAGCCACCGACTTGAAAGCAAATGCGACCGAACTATCCCACGTTGGCGTTCAGCGACACACGCTTGTGAGTAACGTTCTGGTTTCCTGAGCGATTCAGGAGAAATTAAGGTAACTACCCTGTTAAATCCAGCTGATGACCAAATGGCTGGGACAAAATTGAAATCGCTCAACTTTAACTTGCCAAATAATGTCTGTAGCTATATGCACCACTAGGCAGCCAAAACTTTTGAAACTGAGGAAAATCACCATGTATTATCTGTTGAATTTATTTTGAAACTAGTTGTTAAAGGGCTAGCATGGTAAATGAGGTGAGAATAATTTTTTGGGTGTGGGCTTTCAAGGTAAATAGACTGGCTGATATACGACGAGTTTTTGAAGAAGGAGCTCACTGAATAAGTATGACACAGTGAATGGAAATATATGTAATGTTTGCGGGCTAGTTGATTGCAAAATTTGTCAGAAGCTTCAAAACGTGCAATGGATGCGGGTTTGATTGCGTCGAACAAAACGCTTTATTCCTGTTAAACCTGCATGAACAGATACTCGTTTAACTGGTGGATGACGTGCGATCGATGAACCAAATAACACCAACTAGTGGAAAGGGATTGACGTTTTATGAGATGTAAGAAATAAGGTTTGAATACCAACCAAATTATAGTTTACTCTGGTATACTTCGTGCTAGGGAACCTCAGACTTGGATAAAAATTCTCTTGATCTTTCCACTCACTGTCTTTCCTGCCCTAATGACGTGATTTCCCCCTCGATTTCCCCACTGACTTTTCAAGGTTATCGTAAATCCCTTGTTAATCTAACCAATGTTTATCCTTTCAGGTCCAGACAATATGTTCTTTGTTTTGTAAACTGGTCTTGGAGCACCTGATCCACACCAAACAAACGCCTGCGATCTGTTCTCACCCATTCTCTTTCATCTACGTTGTTTCCTATTGAGTGGTTCATAGGCCGCTTATTCACGGGTCGTGGTCAATTCCCCGGCATGGGTGATGAGATTGCTGATGAGATTAGCAAGGTCGAAACAGCTTTTCATCATCACTACGACCAACTCTCCGCAGAAACCCTCCAACCCCCTCTGGAGTTTTGGTGTATGCTTGTTCATTTGCAGGCCGGTCACAAAAACGACTGATCGATTTCAGCCTATGAAAAAAGAACAGAAATAACCATACAAAAAAGTACCGGACTGTCCTGGCTTTGCCGAGACTTATCGATACAGACAACATTCATTCGACATAATTTAAAAAACGTTCGGTAGTAAGTAGTGGAGGACTTGATGGTTATAAATTGAACAACATTTGCATTTGACCACAATTTTTCCTGGTCGTGTAGATCATGTACACTGTCGACGAGCTTTAATTTGAACGAAACTCCCGATAAGTGCTCCCCTTTGACAATGGCCGGCTCAAAGTTTCACCTAAATGCGAATGTCGACGTCAGCTAATTGATATGCAAATCACGCTGACCATATCTCTCACGGCTAATCAGAAGCCAGAACAATAACTAGCAGGCTTGGTGATTTCTGTTACTTCAGCTTGAACAGAAAACTTGATTTTGGGATTACAGACCGAGAGTGACAAGTTACTGTGTCTTTACTGGAGCCGCTCGGAGATTATGTCTTACAGGCGTCTGTGACAATGTTTGCGGTGGCCAGCATGATTGACTCATAAAACAGTGGGAGGCCACACAAATCCAGGTCATAGTAAGGACATGTAAAACTGACGGGCTCCAACCAAAGTTGAATCGCGGTCTGTACGTTCACCCGAATGTTAGACCCTCGTGAGACGTGAACAGCGATAAAGTTAGGTGAAAGTTTTCATTGACAGTGCGTAGGCGCTACACGCCAGTAGTACGAATTCGGTTTCAATTTTATCACTGTTCGATTATTTCGGGTTTGTTAAGGATCAATATCAGCTGTAATAATTGTATTGTGGAAACTGAGTTCACTTAGCTATTTTATATCCACGTAAATTTCAGTTTGCGATTTCTTCGGGAATTACCTTTTTTTACCAAGTTTTCATCCTCACTTTCGACATACCGTTTGGTTCTGATGATTTTCTATTGATACGTTTCTTCTGAAAACCACTTATACTGAGGAGCACACCTGTTCTCCGTTTATGTTGTTGTTCAGGCTGTTCCACTGAGGTTAGTCGCGGAATGGAGTACGGTTACTGCCATAAGTAGTTTCACGCCAAGTATGCCGAACTTAAAGCTGACCAACATTTGAAATTAGAGCAAGATTATCCCGAATTCGCTTGTATTCCATGTAGTCCTGGAAGTATATCCCCCAAATAATGTGTGGGAATGTACTCATTTCGAACGGCCTGCGGAAGCTAGTGCCTGACACTGAGACACGAACCACCAAGTCACTGAAAGCCTACCGTGTACAACTCATCAGTTCGTTGTATAAGATATAGGCTTCTGTGGTCATCCAGCAGCGGGAGACGTTGATCATTGTCAGTAAGCTCTGCGTCACGAATCCACCGTTAATAGTAGCTAACAAAGCCATAAAACTCGCCGAACATTCAGTGAGAAATGCAGCAACAGCTCTTAGTGATAGAAGTGAACGCGACAGTCGCTCGATAATATGGGAAACCTACACGATAAAAAGTGATCCTCTGACGTTGGTCAAGCAAATGTTTACTACCTTGATATGCGATTTCAGGGTTTGCACTACCCTCGTCAGCTGGCTATGAGCCAAAAAAACAAAGGCTATAAAAAGGCTTAGTGATAACTCTCTCTCACGTACTCACTCCAAATGGCATTATCTTAAAGACAAATGAGTCGACACTTTACTTTCCTGATGTCGAGAGCTGGTCACGTGTTATGTCCGCTAAATGATAGAAGTTGGGCACTCCACTGCACAAAATAATGTGAATTACCATTCCTGAGACCCTTCCACCGTCTCCCGAAGCCTCTGACATGCGGTACACTGAAGATACGAGTATTACTGACTTGGATAACCTCTCAAAGGTTCGGTCGCTGAAAGCGTCCTATAGTGAGACACCAGTCTTCAAAGCATCCAATTCATGCAAGCATCCTGAGTTCCCCATGATGTTTACGCTTGCGAGTTCAGCTTTTGAACTGACGGTAGAGGTGCCACTACCCCATATACCCAAACCATTTCCTTAACGGGAACGCTCAAAAAGACGTAGCAAACGTCAAAAGGCACGAACTGCTCGTGTGCGGGAAGTGGAAGAAAGGCTGTTGAATCAGCCACCGTACAAGATAACCACATTGTTGAATTTGGTCCAACGCCAAACAGTTCTTATCCCACAGAAAACCAAAACGTTGTGTCCACCAAAAAGGCACTTTTCCCGGCAGGGTTATTGCAAAAACGCCATCATCGAATGCCACACCAACAGTAGATATTCCCCAACTATCTTCAGTGCAGTCTACAAACGGGGAAAAGAGCACCCACGCAACAACCACAAAAAGTGGTGGCGTCAGGAGGCGTCAAAGCTGGTTCTCGACTTTGTCTTGCAATTGTTTATTTGCGCTCACAGCATCAAACTCACCTTATTTAGATGGGGATTGTCACCGTAGCGCAGAAACAGGGACCGAGTTGCAAACATTTGAAAATGTTCTTGGAAAAGAGTTGACGCGAGGAGCCCAACAAAGCCAACTCGTCCATACTAACTCTTCTTCCCATTGTTATGAGAAGCATGCCTCCATTCTTCGGCTCGCTTCTGATTCCCTTTCTGGATCAACCTTTGATGAGATGGTCTTAAGTTGTATTCACATAGTCTTAGTCCGATGAACAAACGTCCGAAACTGGGACATGTGGTACACGATAACCGTCTCCACAATGTAGCTTTCACGAAAACACACATGACACAAGAGATCAGTGATAACGATATCTGTATCCCCGGTTATTCAGTTTGTCTTAGTGATTGTAAAACGAGACCCATGAGACAGGTCGTTATCTACGTAAGTCTTGAGTCATCCCTCGTTTTGCATGCAGCGGCAATATTCCCTTCCTAACGTGCGATAAAGCACCGTGGCCGAGATTCGCTGTTATTGGGAGTTAACTACCGCTCAACTTCCAGCTCGCTGTTGAACGATGAGGCTAGTCTGTCACACTTGAGCAGATTCATTCTTAATCAGCACTCCTCATACTTGCTTGCCATGGGTGTTTTTAAAGTCCCCGAAGCGTCTTGGTCACCACATCTTCAAACGGGCTCCAGAATATATCTCTGATTCACCTCTGGCATTGGTTGTGCAACAGAAAGCTTGTACACAACATGTAAAATCTGTTACGATGTGCAGCCTGGAGCAGACCTCCTTTCTGCTTAGTCACAAACGAAAGTTAGCACTTTGACCAGGTTAGCATTAGGGCCCCCTTTGGCCACAATGATCACATAATTCTGACATTTGACTTCTTTACTACCGGACATAGCAGCCGGTGAAGAAGAAGCCGGTCAGCAATTTCAACCTAGTTAACATGGATAGTAAAAGTCATATTATGACGCTTTACGTGGATATCATTTCAGTTGTCACTGAATACCAACGTATAAAACGTGTGTTATGCGAAACTGATTTGTGGTACGTTCCCCAAAAGCCGATAGTGAGCTCCTCCCACCCTGTTTTCCTAAGAGGGATTCGACGACATCTTGGCAGCTGTGCGAGAATATCTGCCGAACAGAGACAAAGACAAAGACAAAGCCCGAGAACGCTGAAGCATTATGCGAAACTGGAAATCGGTACAAATGAGAAACTTGTCGCAAATGTTCCAAACAGCAACCACAAACGCACGAGATGGCGCGCTTAAACACAAACTCTCTCTTCAGATATCTTTGACACCGTCACAAGAATCCACCTTCATCTCCGTCCTAACGTCAATCGAACGATGAAATCGCCAACCAGATTCGCTGCACTGAACACCATAAAGCAGGTTTTGCATGGAATTAACAACACGGCTTTCCAAACTCTTCACGGGGTGTACGTTCGATCACTGTTTAAAGGTGCTGATTTGGTTGTTTAGTTTTAATTTCACAAATGTTTGAATACGCTCGAGTGTATACATCGAGCTGCGACAAACAAGGTAGAATACCATAAAGTCACGAGCAAGTTGTAATACTCTACGTTTCAACCACCTCGGGTGGCCTTCCTCAGGAGTATTGTAATCGAAATCGATTATTCTATTATTTTCTGAAGGACCGGTAGAGCAGCTCTTTACTCTCGCTGGCCCAAATGAGCTAAGAGGTCACAATGAAAAACTTTTTCCAAAAGAAGACCTCAGACACTCGTCAGTCTTGATTTTTCTGACACGGCGTGGTTGCCCATTAGAACAACATTTTACCAGTCTTCGCTAACGTTTGTTCTCGGGCGTAATTCAAGATGGTTAAGCGTTTAGCTGCTTGATGGAAACGATAGGCGAACGATAGTTCTATTTTTACTCATATTTTATTCATCCCACATCGACACCGAATCTGTAGCAGGCAACGCTACACCAGTTTTTTCATGATTGCATTCCAGAAAACGTGACGCTTGTGCGATATCAGAAGAACACTCATACAGACTCGGGGAACTTGTGCTTTCGGCCTCGCAACCGCGTATCAGTCACTGATTTACTGACACAATAGATCTTGACTCCATAAACTAATAGAATGCTGATAAATAATGGAGCCCAAAAGTTGACAATAAGTTTCGTTCACACAAATTGCGTTTCACTCACAAGTGATTGCAACTTTCTTGGTTCCGTACAGTTTTCAGCTCACCAAGTTTGGAAAGAAGTTCTGGCCGTAAACTCATTCAGTGAAGGTGATAGAACACATACTCTCTCTGTAATTGAGGCAATCGAGTAATCTGAGCATGACTCACGAGCGAACGACTGCATGAGATAATTCAGTCGTGCCCAATGTGAGGACAGTGGCGCACTGCGGGACAGAAATAATTCATATAAGCGCGACGGAGTTACACGTTATTAACAGCTACTAACAAGAAGATTGCTGGCCAAAATTATATAGAAATACAAAGGCTCTACTCATTCGTGAGTGGTGCACAACTTATGGGTTATCCTGTCTTCAGAAGACGACTGTTTGAAACCAAAAACCGTATGTTACGCTAAAACGATATGCTTAAACAATGGTATATTTGCTTATTGGTGAAATATATGGAATTTGACTCCAATCTGGTCTAAATAGGAACACTACGTGTCTGCTGTATTGAGTAAAGGATTTAGTATGTCAGATACGGTCTTATTTTGAACCACTGGAGCAACAACGTTAGTTACAGGTTTTGAGTGATATTCTGTTGCGAAATATTAGTCGGAATTGATTAACTATATTCTAAAAGGTTGACCTACTCAGCTAAACGGCAGAAGTGTGCTAGATTGACTGTAAATCTGCGCCTCGCAATTATTGATCCATTTTTCGCGTGTTTAGTATCAGAGTTCGCTTCGAATACCAACTGCGTGATTATCTTATCGATTCATCCAGCAAGGCCTGTGGGACTACGAACATATGATAGACCGACAGTGTGCTTACTGAAATAACCATTGCGAGTTCAGTTGGGTTACTTTTGTTTAAAATGTTCGAGTCTAGAATTCAAAGCCCACGAGATCGTTCGTTAGAACGAAGCGGATTTGATTTATTTGATCAGCCATACACATTAATGTTGATATGTCTCAAATGCGTATCAGTATATTGCGCCACTTGCTCATCGATAGAGCCGGAGCAAATACAGTTGCAGACGATTCCACAAACTTACACTGAAAAATTCCCGCAAGGAGTGGTGGAAATCCTAAAAACGGTCTTCTTGGCAAACGTACACTTCAAGAAGTCCCTCGACACTCCAAACAAAAAAAGTCTGATCAAGATCTCTAGTTGGAAGATTCATAGGTGGCAGGTCTTTTGAGCCCAATTTTTATTGCGAACATTGCAGTGTGGATTCGGGTCCCACTGCGATTGAAATGAGTTTGTTATTGTCACCTGGACATTTGTCTAGCTTATCCCCAAGGATCCAATTACAACGAGCTTTTGTGTCTTCCATCATCCATCAGTTCAATTAAAGCTATTGTGACTTGTGTGTATCATTAGAACACCCAGACATATTGGAAAGAGGGTGAATAAATATGCGATAAAATGAGAGCGACAGTGTAATAGAATAACTGAATAGGTGACTGTAATATGGTAACTGAATGTTCGAATAGACGCTTCACCTCATTCATTGCAAGATAGTTCACTAGCCTATGAGATTTTTCGGCGAGGTCTTGCGCAATCAAAAATCCAAGCCGTCCATATTCTCCAAAGCTACATTAACGGGAAAAGTTTTCGGGCCTCGCATGCCCATAAACAGCTGACGCGAACAATTTGTCCATCTTACAACTAACAACACTTCCTCTGCTAATATTTGAGACACAACTGTGGTTGTTTGTGCTGTTTTTGCTATCAGCTTGCTGTGTAGACTAAAATGCTAGTCACACGGACTAAACGAAATGTCAGCATCTCGTAGTAAATGTGTCCTTTTACGCTATTGATGGTAGCCGAAGATGAATCTTGGTCAGTAGACTTTCCACTTAGAAATGTGGGAAGCATGTCAATAAAATTTTGGAACGAAGTAACGTCTATGGGTTGCAGTCCGTGCTCTAATTCGCACAGCGGTGAGCTAATATTAGTTCACTCTGAAGTATTGAACTTGGAGCGGGCAATACTATGGTCATTCCGTCATACTCCTCAACACTGTTGTTGCCAGTGTCTCACTGCGTCTGTTGTTGGTGACGAATACTCTGAAAGTGTTCGTGTAAATCGTATGTTTCACAAGTTCACCAGGATGTATCATTTAACAAGTTCAGCTGTGGTCTTTCAAGAGTGATGATGCAGAAATAGTGAAACGATGTGCAGGTTATAAAAATCTGAACAGAAAAGATACGTGAGCCAGTTTGCAAGTTACAAATACTCGACGAGAGGAAGAACTTCACGGTGACTTTCACAACACAAGGAAAGTGTAGGACGACAACAATATAAATTATGACATGAAATGAGACTATCACAAACTGGGTATCATTATGCTTACTGTTCATGTTCTGATGTGTGAACACCAAATTCTGGCATCTCTCATTGTTAATCCCTTAGCATCATTCAATTTACTCTAGGGGTTTACGTTTTTCTTTCAAATTTATATAATTTATTGAAGAAATGGGGAAGATGGGGGTAGATGCAGATCGAATAATCAAGTCTGACGAAATCCACTGTAGCTTGATGACCTCTTCCACGGAAAAGTACTACACTCAGATTTTGTTCTAGTTAGAGTTCATCTGTAGTGTACATCTTATCACCTGCCGAGGTTTATACTTCAGCGATATCTTCATGAAGTGTCACTGACCTTACGTTGGATAGGACCGAATTCCCGCAAATGAACACAACCAGTTTAGTCTGAGGGTATAAAAATCGTTGTGCGATCATTTCGATAGAAAGCGCAGTTACAATATCTTAACTCAAATCTATGAGACCGTAATTTGGACTTCCGTGTCAGATCAAAGCCCGTTAGTTAGAAAGCCCGTTAGGCCGTTTTAGATTGCCGACGAGTAGCCGAGGATTAGATTGTGTAGAATGAACATAAACCAAACTTATTCGCAGGTAGTCCATTCAGACAGACTTCTCAGTCAGCCTATTTTCAAGGGTGTAAGAGTCCAAAACGGCTAGTTAGAAGGTTCTGAACATGATAAAATTATGATCAAATGTGAATGATATTTAAGTTACACTGTCGTTTTAAAGCTCTCAGAAGTTGTTTCAATACATGTCATCTTTCATCGAAAACCACTTGAAAGTATCTCCCTACTTCATGGTGTATAAGTCAAATTTCTCCATTTTAGTCTGCTGTTGCTGTTGAGACAAGTATCACAAACTACTGTCTGTCACATTGCCATATTTCGTCGGCAACACTCAACTACAGTGGGTATGTCCCGAAGATCCAGGATGTCGTATAAATCTGCACTACATGAATGATATGTCTTTAGTACGCATGTATTTTCGGATACTCTGTTATTGCTTATGACCACTTCTTCTTGCTTGCAGACAAGATCAGACTTTATAATAAGCACTGGGTCTACAGGACTCATACTTGATGACCAATGGACCTGTGTTGTTTGAGTCTGTTTGCGTTACTACTGTTAGGGAAAGCGGATGAGTAAAACCGAATCGGATTCATGATATACACAAAAGCTTCACAATTTATTTGTATCAATTTTAAGTCTGGATTTCCCAAAAAGTTACAATTTGTCACTGCTAGTTCTTATGCGAAGGAAAAAACACGTCAAGCGGATCAGCGGGTAACAGTAACGAACCTATGTTGGCTGGATATCAGTTAAGCGTTAACAGCCGTTCCATTCGCAACACAGTTTGTCCACCAAAAGTGGGACATACAGTGTTCTGTAGACAATCATGCTTCATTGAGAATGTTACACCATGTCACATTTCTATCCATAAACAAAAGTGTTCAAATAGATCAGCCCACGTAAATTGTGATTTGACTATCAGAAAGTAGCATTTGCGGTTACCAGTACATAACAAATTGCACTTTACATTATTTCCTTGTTAGGCTGTTGTTGGATCGTCTAACTGATCACATCTAACAGCTCATTCTTACAAAGTTCTGACAGATTTTTTTGTCCGGTGCATTGATTTTGTATTCGACAAGTCGAGTAATTCAGACGATAAATCATCCGAGAATCGACGCACAGGCATGTTCCGTAAATAAGACCATATGTTGTTGCTGTTGGAGGCAAAATCGACTAAAAACGCAACCCCTGCAATTTGCATAAGAAGAAGTGGATCGGTAAACCATCCTGCTACAATGCGACCTTATGTACACTTGGTGGACAACTAGCCATCTGAGGCTAATTAGCCTTCAGCTAATAATTTGTTCGCATGAAACGGCTTGATTACTTCATTGAACATATGGAATACGTGATCTGTTCACAAAGTGGATTGAAAGCACCATGCTAGATAAACTGTAATAAGGGGTGAAAACTGCCGTACTGTATTCAGAATGCGTAAAGTTCAAACCGACGTGAGTCAGCATCTAGTGCGAACATTTCTCCATTAACACAGCCAAACTGTGGCAGCCATGAATCACGAGCGTGGGATGTTAAAATTCACGCTGAACATAAAGCAGGAAGACAGGCGGCGATTTTCGTGAGAACAAGACTTTCCGGCTACTGTTTTCATCAGATCAGCAAGGTGACTGCTGGGCGGTAAAGGAGTTGTGGGCATTTTCAGCCAAACTAGTATCATCCTGTTTTGCACAGCTTCCATCACTCCGTCCTATAATGTTTTTTTGGAGACAGAAGATTAATTGTATGAGAACTTGGACTTCATAATCAGAATATTCCCATACGAGAGCATAAGACAACGCTCAATCTCTGGGCACTGTGTTATACGGCTTTCACTGTTATTTGATGTCCACAGTCACGTGAGCGTTGGTCACCACCAAGGCGCTCAAACCTGCACAACAACGTTCGACGACCGAAACCCGAGATCGAGGGATTAACGTTCTGGCAACTTCAGCATACTATGTTAACTCCCATCACACATTTGACATCTGAGATATGACCGCGCCCCATGTCTGAGTTCAAGTGTATTGGCGAGGTATGCAGATTTTTTCGTGGATTATGTACAAACACCAACCTACTGGATGCACTGAAATCTGCACCCAAATCCCTTGTTTATTTGAGAAATAAGATTGACCCATATCTTAATCATCATTATGACTCAATAAGAAGCTGTCATTTCTGTCAGTCGGTAGATTAGCAATCTACCTGAAACTGGTAATATTCTAAGATTTCTTCACAGACAAAGTTGAGATGTTCATTCACTCAAAACTTGCTAAGTACCTGCTTCACATTCCTTTCAACGAATTCTCTATAAGTTGATTTGTATCCATCCTTATAACTACGTGAGTTTTCTTCTGCAGGACACATCACGCCCAGTGTGAGGTGGGTAGTATCAGGCAAACCAAAAGTACTCAACGAGAGTTGACGAAAGAGAAGTTGTTTGCAGGTCATAATACCAAAGCGCCATAATCTGAACTGTTGCTGTTTTCGTCCACACATGTAGGCTTCTTGGAAACACTGTTTGTTTGCAAGTAAACGCACAGAACACAGAACAAGTTCACAGTTTATGAACGTATGTGGCTGCGTTCTTATTGTGTGACCTACCGGTAATTTACAAATCATAGTTGCTATATGTGCCTTCCACATAATTCTGTGATCTGTCTAACCCTCTCCTCAAGGACTTCCGGCAGACAGTGATTATACCATTGTTGTTATCCTATGAAGCCATCTGTGAAGTGATTAAAGTCCACTGACGAAAACATCTTGGCAATGCAAGTGTCGACTTACACCACGGTGGCACTCAAAACTTCATCACTGACCTCATGTTACATATCAGGTGATGGATGTTAAAACACAAAGCTGAAAAATGTAACAAACTCTTAAACACCTGTTTTGAGAATTAATTACTTATGTCTAACGAATTCAGCAAACTAACAATGAAGAGATTTCGATGGGAGTTTTCGGCTGTCGCGATAACGAAAAAGATGCAAATGTCGACCGGCTAATGTCCTTTTTAGGCTGTAAACTGTGTTCGATCTGCAACTTAAAATCGGCTGCATATAAAGCTGCGGTAGTCAGAGAGCAAATCTGTAAGAATGAAAATCGCGAACAAAACATTGGCCTTATTTAGAAATGTTGAACACTGTATGTCATGATGAAACTACCCCTGTCAACTTGGTATTGAAGAAGAGACAACAATTCATATGCTTTTGCATTAAGAGAGGCCCGTGACATTTTCAGGTCACACCCAGTAATGATTGTTAAACACATCTTTTCTTACATAGTTACGGTTTTCCCGATTTTTTATCCCAATTTCACACGGACTGTTGTTGAGAAACACGGTTCAGTATTCATCCTGTTTTCATGGGTTGATATTTACTGTTCTGTGGGTTCAATCGACGTTTTTGTGCGCTTAAAAGTGTTGAAATGGATTAACAGTACGTTTTGATTTGCTCGACGTGCTGAAAGATTGCAATTCAGATAACATACCTCGTTTTTCTCCATACAGTTTTGGTTTTGTTAAACAAAAGTTATGGACAGATCAACCGAATCTGTTTCAAACTTCCATCCAGTTCATAATTATTTTGGCATATCTCTTAAACTTTCTGAAACCCACAGGCTTTGCTTCATCTCACCATCATCTTGGTTCAGTTTTTTAGCGAGTTTAAGTTTTGTTAATTTTTTATCATTTTCTGATAACTTTGCAAAGTTCTGTAAATTTGGTTGTTCTTTGCGCATCTGTTGAACTATCGGATTGTTTTAAATTTGTACAATTTTTAGCACCGTATAAAACGGAAATTCTTCTACCGCCGTTTTCATGTCTTTAAGGATCTTAAGATTGTCCTGTTTATCAGACCATCTCAGCTGGCGTTGTTGCGTGTACCGTTCTTAAGCAACTCAATGGCTAGCAAGAATTCGTTTAAACTTGGACGGGGAGAAAAGTTACTCGGATGGATGTATTTGTGTGTCACTTACAAAGCGTTCGGCATTCACATAGTAATTCATGGAAGTGAGATAGTCTTGTTCACTCAGAATGAGAGAACTTAAGCGCTCTGATGAATAAGATTCCATCAATTTTAGTGAATTAGTCACTATCCATCCCAAAGGTTCCCTTAGGCTTAAAAAGTGAATTGCAAGATAACTTGCAATGTTTTCAATTGGACTTTTGGAATATGCACTTCTTAGGTTAGTCAAAGCGACTGTTACTTTTGGAGGCTTCGGAGGGTTTCTACAGCAACTAAGCATAAACTAAGCACTTTTTCTAAACAAATCTATCTTAAAGAGTTAGAATTTTATAGATTTGGCATCTTGTGATTGCATACCAACTTCACGTTGACAGTTTATCCACTTCTTGAGTTTTTCTCAATTATCTGGATTACAACCAGAAAGTTCTATAAACATGGCCGCTGCACGCTTCTTAAGTAGTGGTTTTAATTTCTAGTAGTGCATTCAAGCTCACTTTTTAATTTCCCTGCTTCAAACTTTCGTCTTTCTGCGTGCAGTTTGTGTTTACAAACAACTCGTACTGCATTGTTCTGGCTGGTGTTGCGTCGTTTAGTTTGCAGTGCAGTGCTCCGACTGTCCGTTCTAACTCTTAAGACCATCCATAATTCTAGTTGATTTGTCTCAAGCACAAGTCCTTTCAAAGTAGTACGCAACTACAATTTGTACTGGGTTGAAGGCTAACATTTAGAAGAAGGGAGTAATATTGTATGCCAAGTGGGTCAAAATGAAAGTGTTTTCCTACATTTTGAGAGCGGAAAACAGAAAATAAGATAGTACGTAACCGCCTAAAGTTCAGTTTTGCCACTCGATTTCATGTATGTTGTGCCTGTTTGCGTTATTTGTTTTACTGAGTGACTGAAGCAGATTATCATTACGCTGCAGGAACGTCATTGTCTTGCAACAAAATGTTCAGAATCAGTTCCGATTCAGACGTAACATCTTAATTATATCCATCTTATCGATTTTCTTTAAAGAATAGGTGGCTGTTTTTAGTGTAGAACCGACGTTTCGAGAACAAAAGAAACGTGTTTCTCGGGCATTGCTACAACTTTCTTGCCACTGCGAGTAAAGTCTTTCCTTCACCTTCATTTAAAACAGGAATTTCTTTTCAAACACCCAAACATGACAATGAGGAGGCAAGTACTGTTGGAGGCCAACGTTTTTTGTTGACTCTCCGCTGCCGACCTATGATAGTAAATAATATAGCTTTGCAAGACCGATGAGATTAGATGGAGAATAAAAACTATGTCAGCAATAAATCAGAAAAAGTGAACAAAAAGCACATAAGCTATCAGTTCCGTGGCGGTCTAAAGTTCAAATGTAATTGTTTTGGCTCAATTACTAAGCGTGACAGTCAAAGGAAAACTCACAAAGCGCATATCGGGGTGGCGTACTACAATCATGGATGTCAAGTCGAGACTAATCGGATGGTCTGTGACTAATGTGTTTCTTACAGTTGGCAAGGTCGAACGTCGGCGTGCATCCAGTACGAATGAATTTGGCTTCATGGTCAGGTTCTGACTCCGTTTGGGCGAACTTTGTTTTCACAGTGAAAGACAAACATCTATCGTTTTCGCCGATGTATCCTCCGCCGCGATTAGGCAGGGATTGATCAACACACTGTAAGTTGGCATCAGTAAATCATCCTGTTTCTCTTGAAGTTGATGACAGCTTAAAGTTATTGTTACTGGCTACCAGTCTGACCACGTTACAAATCCACCTAATTAAAGGTATGGAGCGTTTTGTGGGTCAAAAGCGAATAACGATCATTCTCAAGTGATAATCTAAGGTACTCAATATTCTACCCAGCCCTGCTAATAATGTTTAATGCTGTATGGTTTTGGCTGTATCTATCTGTTACTTATATCAACTAACTACTACCCTGCTACGTTATAAGCCAGACAATTTACCAAGCATACAGGACTGGTGTTCACAAAAACTGCCTTTATTAGTGCCCGTCTCGGGCATGAAACGTGTGAAATGAGTCAGCCCAAGTTGACTTTCGATACACAAACCCCTTTGTTGATAACTCAGTCTTGACCGTTTAATTATCTTGAAATAGTTAGTCTTCTTCTGCTTCAGTTTAAAGATAGCTGTCACACTCGCATGAAAAGTGTTCATTTGGTTCACCACGTCATTGGCCGTTTGTGGAGATTGCATAGGCCTGAGAATGTTATTCGCATGGCGATTTCCTGGTAGTGTGGACGGCATTTTTAGCATCACTGCAAGCAAGACTCCCGATACTTTAGCTGTTTTCATGTAGTTGTTTTTGATAATGTGACCGGTGTTCTTCAGGCATGGTAACAATTACGGTTCTAACGGACCCCTGGGAAATACTTCAATAATGTCTTCAATATAAACTAGATCTTTAAAAAAATCTAATCATCCCTTGCGATATGGCTTCAGTAGGCAATTACTAAGCATCTACTGAACACAAAATTTGTTTGCCAGGTTAAGCTTATTACAGTCGTCAAGCAAGCCATTGAGTATGGCCGAAATTCCGTTATAACGGAGTCAGGGCAAGTAAAAATTGTCGGTCTGGTTTGCGTTTAATTAAAGTTAACGAATTCATCATTTCATCGTAAACACCATTTGTACTTGACCACAGCTTTCACTCATTAATGGTGGACGTCCCTGTAAACAGAACGATTCCGTTCATTTTTTGAAACGATCGGGCAAGCTGAATACTTTCCGCACAAGCTTGTGTTTGGGCTTATAGATATGGTTGTTCAGTCATGCTTATTGTAAAGTCACTGATGTTGTGATAATAATACAGTTCTTACAAGCACAACGCCAAGATTGTAAATTCCTGTTCGGACAATCTTATGCATTACTCCGCATTATCGTCCTCACCAGGGCAGCCATTAACCTGACGAGAAGATATTGTGGTTCTGGATACTGTTCACGTGAACAGTGACATAGAACATCCTGGAGGAATTAATGTTGTTAGGAAGACTACAGAATAATAAAAGTAGACGATTGAGCGGAAGAACACGAAGTGGTATAGATACAAGTACACAGTTGACTGCGGCACGCCACCACTTCGGATGGCGTTTGTAACCAGCAGTTTGGAAGATCGTGAGGATTTCAGCCAGGCAGCCGACACCTACCCATTTTGCTCAGTGAAGCAGTCAGGGTCTTCAAGATTTTTCACCACGTGTTTGCTTGACCACCACATTGTTCTATTCAACTGTCAGTAGTTTCAGCATAGAGTACCCGGCACATTAAATGCTTAGCTGGCATGCGGAATACTTTACCCAACAAACGGAAGCTGTGCAACTTGATTAGTTAACCAATCGATCGCTCATCCTGAGAGTTCCGGCGTACGCACCGGCAAACAACCGTACTACCCACGGGATCAGTGTACTTAATGTGTGTTAATTGACGAGGACAACGATGATTTAACGCAGCAAGTCCTTACATTGTTGACTGGCTCCAATAAGAGCCAACTTCGAATAGTCTATTGCCAGCCAAAACGATCACCTGACTGCGGACGCGACGACCGAACGTGAGTGCTGTTCATCTTCACCATCATCATTCTCATCGTCATAAAAAGCGATCCATCAGTGGTTCTTACTGATGCTTAAATGCCACATAACCACGAAGAAAAAGGCAAACTCTGCACGGAAACGGGGAAGATTGAAGAAGCAATTGGTTGTAGATATTTTACCTTCACCATAAAGGTGTCTACATCTTGTCAAATGTCATGATGCATTTTTGGACCTCGAGTAAACGGTACATTTTCAGCGTTAACGAGACATAGTTTTATTTAGTCGAAAGTCCCCCGATCAAACATTTTGTATAATAACAATAACCTAGGTTGTCGAATTACTCTGCATTCCTTGAAAGTTACCTAATTCAATCTGCCGATTGGGCTTCGCTTATTTCCATCGTCTCATATTAATACCGTCCTAGATTTTGGAAGGAATTGTTAATAATTTGTTTGCATACCCGTAACCCTGGTGGCTGAATTATTTGTAAGTATATTATATGGGCTCCTTACGAAAAGTAAGAATGACAGTGGTAAATTCTCCTTGACAAAGAGCCAGCGAGCAAGAATTTGCCGTGAATATATTTCATTCAGCCGTACGGTCTCAGTGTGAGCATTGGTGTTGCGCTTTACCATTTCATTACCATGACTGAAATTTTAATCAGTTAGTTCCATTTTATTCCCTCCCATGTGCATCTGACTCCAAATTTGATCTGAATGTCTAAAACGTCAACATAAATTTATTTTATTACCAAAGTGATGTTCTGAACACCAATTCACATCTATCGTTTTTGTGTGCTGATTGACGTTTTTCTAGTTTTACTCATTGTCTCAACGATCACTTTAACAGTTTGTTATTACAATCTGAGTGTGACAATCCGTTTTCTGAATATTCATTACAGTAATTCGCAGAAGGTCACAGAGCATTAGGGGATTTCAAATTTCTAGTTTCTATAGTCGTTTTGGTTGCCGCTTGAGCGGTACAACCAGCCTACGTTGACATCATTTTAAGTGCGCTGACCTCACACAGGATGAAATGACACAAATGGAATTACAAATGCTTTCTTGTTCTTGAAAACACACAAAGTACACCTGTTTACCCATAGTTCTTAAAGACCGCTGTAGAGCTCACACGGGTGTAGAAACGGTGCTGAAGGACACTCAATGTGCACTCTTGGATGAAATGAAAAAATCTCTCTAATCGAGCATGTGTCTCGCTTTCTTCAGGCTAGCAGTAACAAAAATGGTAGTTGCGCTTTCTATGGTAGAAACACAAGAGGTTGTTGGTAACCTTGAAGAACAAACTACCTGTGAGAGGGGAGTAAGGTTATGCGAAAGGTTTATATAGCCTCCTGCTCAAATTAATGTAGCTGGTCAGACATAAGTATGTTTATCCCTCTAGACCATCGTCACCTGACTTTCACGGGTGGACAGCAATCCAGGGCCTCCGGGACTTGGATTTCTCACTAAGACAGCTGGAAGACCAGATAACAGAAGATTATTTCAAAACCTTTCAAACTTGAAATTCGCGCACGGAAGGGGCGCCCACTTGGCTGACCGTTACGAAAAAGCAAAGCCTCCCTAACTACATAAAACTGTAATGTCCATTCAGGCTAACCTTAAGCTTCAGGTAGAGCTGCAAGATAATTTTTATGCCTCTGACTTTTATCTTCTACTTCCTTAACACCCCAACGAAGTGAAACAGCCTCGCATCCCCTGGTCGCCCACCATTTGCATATTCTCAGTGGCTTGGTAGAAATTATCTGGAAAACGGAACGAAATTTCTCTCATTGTCAACGCTTTCAACTCCAACACCTTAACTGTATCGGTTACGAATTACTTTGTTCTGAAAGTCGGCAGTAATTTCGACCTAACAGCTCATACTGTCTGCTTGAAAAATGCCTACCCGGTAGGCTCTCCTAACCTGTTTTGTGGGAACACTCAATTTTTACCCTATTATTTATACATTATTTATACATTGGGGGGACTCCAACCATCTGAACAGCGTATGATTGCGTTAAGAGCAGTCTGCGGTGCACTGGATTCCCAAACACTAGATCTCTGGACCATCATTGGAAAGAAGAGCACTGTTGCTATGAGAGAAATTGTGCATACATGCCATTCAATTAGGATTATAGCACGATCGTTGCTTCCCACTATGCTAACAGAACAAACGCAACAAAATTCTCTCTGAAGGAAGACAAAGGTACGCGCATATTGCCTGACCCATCTTACGTATACCATCGCAAAATTACTGAAAAAAGGGTTTGCTTTGTACCATTCCTGATCTGGAAAATGAGGTGTTTCGAACTTTTGTGGCTTTTAAGGTTGTCACTTGATCACTTCAAGGCTTTAGTGGTGTATAACACTAAATATAGAGGCGCACTTTGTGACAGTCTCCTAAGTCACGCGGCTATCAAACAATATTCACTGCCTTTAGAAATACCATCTGTGAATCTCGGCATGGAATTCCTTGCCTGTATTCTATTAAATTCCGGCAACTTTGAGAAAATCGGCTTTTCTCACACAATTCTCTAGTGTAGGCGCCGTAGAACAATCCCTCCTTATATCATGCGGGGGATGCCATGGTATCATCCCAGAGGGGCGCGGCTACAACTATAATTATATCTTAAGACATCCGTAAGGAAGCGTACCAAATATTTCTGATACAAAACTTCCTTCGTTACTAAACTAAAACCATGGAAGCAGTCTCTTTTTCTGATATCGTTAACCGTACTTTTAGAGATTGTCTCAAGATTTTGAATGTTAACAGGCATGCCTGTTAACAGTGCAGTGTTAACACGGAGTATTACTCAGGTTCGTAATTTTGCCAACTTCTCGGTATTTACCGTAACCTTCGAAAAAATTGTTACACCTACTTCTTGGTTCGGTAAACTTGGCACAGAATGAGGGGAACCGATCTCATATCTCTAGTCCTGAATACTTGTCATCATTACTGAAATATTCCAGACGATATCGTCTAAAAACTGATATACTAATGTAACGATGCCTCTGAAAGCCATCGCCTCAACACCATCACTTTGACCTGAAACGAAGCCAAAATGGTGGTGCCAAAAAATCAAGTGACTTGGAAACAAACAACCAATATCCACTCACCATGTTACTTACAAGTTTCTACGGAAATGAAAGAAGGCGGAAAAATTTCAAGGTCAAATATTACTGACTCGATATGTTTATTAGCTTTACTGGTTTCTTACGTAGCTGGACTTATATTACTTGCACAGTATCTCACCTCGAGGTATTCTAGCAGTATCCGGTAGCATAGCTATGTGTTTTCACAACAGATTTGATCTCGGTGTGACAGTCAGATTGTTGTCTGTCTGCTCCGATCTCGTTAACTACTTACGTGGTGAGAGTATGTGAAACATATTGAGTGTTGGTCCAGTTAGGAGTAGTCGAGAACCTGGAGAGGTTGTATCATTTATTGGGTAATAAAAAAGAGGAACGCTATACGGAGAAGGAAGGGAGTGTTGATATAATTAAGAAAAGACGAGAAAGTAAGGGAATGACAATAATGAATACACGTGTGCCCCACCGCCAACAGCCATCGTAGCGTTTGTACACTATTTTCTACTCCATATTTGTATTGTTATTCATGCCTTTTCATCTTCTGCAACCTCACGTGTACACATGATGTTTGAACGAGGTTAATCGATACACAGAGTAATCAATAATTTTCAAATCACACTTCCGAGTTCGCGAGTTCTGCTTTCTGTCCGCGTTCAGAATCGGTGGCGTACAAATCTTTGGACGAGTTGGAATTCAGCGGAATCAACCGTTTAGTCCGGTAAATTTATTTATCTGTCGTTGGAATTATCTCGGTCGTGACATCGAGACTATCTGGGGGACACACGACAAGTAGTATCAGTGGAGAATCCTCATTTGGTGTAGTGGAACGCTGAACCAACGTGCCTCCACGAACTACTGTGAGTTATTTGTTTTCCTTCTCATCAGATTTCGACTTTCTATTCACACCTGAGTTCCCATATACTGTTTAGATCCACTACACTACTTCAAGGTAGTGCAGTCGTCTACGTGCCTTTTGAATGTGTCGGCTGGCGGTGCCAGGAAAATCATCATCCATGTCGAACGGACTCGGACAGCAAAACCAAGCCGTCTACGTAAGAACCTTGTACTTAAGGCCCCTGAGACCCACTCTATCGGTGACTGTGGAAAGCTTTTTGTTGCGTTGACTCAGGGAGCATAAGATTTCAAGTGTTATTATAAGGTCGCCTCTCAAACGCCTGTAGACTACGGGGAGGTAGTTCTATTTTCGATAGACAGTCCTCATGCGACAGGGAGGATGGACTCTCAACATTCTTAGTGACCCGTCACTGAGTAGCCTCTAGAGCAGGAACGTCTTTCTTCCAGTGCGGTGCATACGTCTAACGTTTTACTCCCGGCAGTGGTCTTGCCGGTGTGTCGTAGATACTTGAGAAGCTTTTGGCTGCGAAACTCCCAAGAACCCTACCAAACATTGCTAGCATGTTGCTGGCTTTCTTTGCCTACAGCATGATGTTAACACTAGAAGACGGATCTGATGCAACAGCGGTAATAGTGGACAATAGCTAGTGAACCAGCACCTAGGAGGTCGTTAACGGAGTGTAAAGTTTGTGTAATACCCCATTCTCAAAGTGTTCCTGTATAAAGTGGTGGCGTATTGTACGTGATTCTAAAGCAGATTTAATCTCAGTATGACAGCATGTCACGGGGTCACCACGGTTGGTTTGTTTTTGGGATGTAAACAAGAAACAACATTATTATCTCAATTTGTCTACGTGGGGTGCTGTTTTTATCACGTAAAGGCTTAATTACTAATCTCCCGATCACATCATTTGAGAAGCAGTTAAACAACAGATATAGACCTCTATCAGGTCTCGCTTTGAAACAGAACCGCGGTCTGGCTGGTGAGTGGAACGGAATGTAGGCCTAGTCAACGATGCAGAATTGTCTGTAGTTTTTTCTCATACAATATTCTTACATACATTTATACCACAGTCATTGCAGCGGCACATCTTATACTCGAAACGCCAGGGATAAAGCGAACAAACATGTACAGATTTAACGGCAAGGTTCATGGCGTCCACTTTCCTTTTACTTATTTATGTGTTCACGTTTCGTAAGTTCCGTTTTTGGAGCCCGTTTGGCATACCTTACAAATCTAAAGTCCAATCTCCCCGTGGTTTATCATCATGCGCAATCTGTTTGTGAGACTCCTGACGTTTATAGAAAGTGTTTCAAAGTATTCCAGTCCTAAATTGAGGTTGCAGCATGTGATCTTCTTGACAACTGGGTACTCTGTAGACGCGGTCAGCATTGTCCGGCTGATCTTCAACAGTGGCTTAGGGGAAAACCCACATCTTCCTTTTGGTGCTGTCGTGTAAATTCCCTAACCAGCAAAACTTAAGGTGTCCTCAGACGGAATGTTTCGAGGCTTGAAACCACGATACCTGGTAAGGCGAGTGGCGTTGCTCCCCAAGTTTTGCAATAACTATGAAAAGTCCCATTGCCATTAACCTCTAAAAGAAGAAAAAAAGAATAAACCTACTTATATACAACTCAAAAGCCCTGGGAAGCCCCGTATCCTTGAACCTACAGTCGAGCGGACAGTAGAAAGCTCCATGGACCTCACACAATATGCCCAGAATGCCCCCCAGTCAAGCTCCGGTAGCTACTCACATTTAGAAGTGATGAGTCATGATTCAATGTCTATAGACTTTCGTTAGTTGCTCCGCCAAACTGTTAAGTGGAGCCTCAGGCTCCATAGGCTGTGCAGACTCAGGGTACAAACACTCTTAAGTCAAGCCAAAGCTGTGAATTCACGCGACTAATTCTTATTCTGCTTGATCTGCCTAAGAGCAAAGCCGTATCATCGTCCCCAAGGGAAGCAGACGGCTGCAACCACCGGGAAAAGGTATATCAGCGGCCAAAACTGCACGCAAGCACTTTACCTGTGTTCCAAAGGCTGCGTAAACCTAGCCAGGATACAAGTCCACAAATCATTCGAGTAACGTTTTCTCACCCGCGGGATGTAGAGAATGTGTCACTGGCTTCATCCCAGCAGTCAAAATAGAGTGGAACTCAAATAGATGCTAGACCCGATTTTCCGCAGAGTAACATGGAAGCAAGTCGGTGAGATACCTGGGAGAAGGGACTCTCCAGCTCACATCGGATCCGCATCCCGATTTTACGTGGAGCGCCGGAATCACACAGGGCTGATACGTTACTCGCCAACAGGTATGACGCTCATTAGTGAGAAACTACACCTACGTGTGCAGGAGTGTGTGGCTTGGTCTAGTGAACGCCCTCAAGGCCTGTTCATCTTTAGTCCATTCATGAATCCAGTTTACTCATAGTTGTGTCTTTGAGTGAAGAATTGCTAGTATCCAAGCTTCAAAGGTGGTAACGCAAGAAGAGCTGCTGTGTTCCAGTTACGGCTGCACTGTGACTGGCTTAGATCGGGATGCATAATCGTTGGTTCGCGAGTATCCTCCTGGTCACTATGCGTCGCACAGGTTACAGGGTCGAATAATTTGGTGGCCTACACGTCAAAAAAGGAGTGAATAAACACACATAGCAGACTGACAGAGGTTTAATTCAACCTTCAGCAATTACATTTATCCTCTCCCTACCGATTAAGTCAAAAGACACATCAGCTAGCCCAGCTTAGGCTGGCTTAGATCGAGACACTTCGCAGGAAAGGAGAGGCGTATACATGTATCCAGCTGGTACTGTATTTTCGCGAACGCTTAGACACCGCGGAAGAAAACTCGACAGCCGAGTTAACAAGCACCATCCAAGGTGCCCAAAATAGTCCGTGTTGCAGGCGTTTGGCCTGATAAGAACACATCTGATCATAAAATGGAAACCTCCAGTTGTACTGCACTGAGAAATGATTGCGTGCTGGGTAGGGGCGTAGATTGCGCGCTTCACAGAATTCGGACGCCATTCTACTGACGGTCGATGGAAACTGTGTCTAAATACAAATGCCTCAGATTATATCTGTTTATTGGTCGGAACAATCCACGGGGCACCCACTTCGAATGCAGCTCGGAACGATCGAATGCGTGGCGCAAATCGACGAATGGCAACCGGTTAAGGCCGGATTCTGTCAACTGAAGAAGTTAACTTTTATAATATCGACTTCGTAACTGGTTGGTCCACGAGCAATGGGTGGACTAATAACGACCACCGATTTCGAAACAAAGTTTGATCAAATGTCCCATAGTGTTAGTTGGCTAGCTATAAGATGTGAAAAGCAATCCGTCAGATACCTCAAAGGTGACGGTTCGTATCAATAATGAAGCTGCACCGAAATGCACGAAAAGGGGGTCTCAGAGTTGAATATGCGTTACAAAATGAAGACACAGTTGCCCCGCAAGTCCCTTTGATAATTCAAACATTAGTTCATATCCAGTGCAGCACGGCGAATAAGGGCCAACAGGTAATACAGTGACCTCAAACTAGTAAAAGTAAGTGTACAAGTGTGTATTTACGGTTAGGCTGCCAACTTATGAAATAATTGCACAAGAGACCAAACGGAAAATTCAGGCATCAGAAACAACTCAACGAAATCGGCAACCGCCTGATATAATCGGTCTTCTGTCTCTGACGCCGCAAAATTCCGCAACTTTGTGCCAGAAGTTAACCATGCTGAGAGTGTAAATCATCACAAACTTGCGCGATGGACACAAGTCACCACGGGTGAACATTATGCCGACTAGGGAATTTCTATGGTTGACCTATTTGACGTTGGTGTTACTGTTGATACGGTCGGTCAAGTGACGAACTTTCATCGTAATCATCGCTAACATCCACCCCGAGAAGGTGATGCGCCTCATCTTCCGAAAAAGTGACTTCTTCGAAAGGCGTGAGCATCTTACCAGCGTCAGCTGTTCATCGGTAAGTGACTCATGTCTGGTAGATGCTAGCTGGAAGAATTGGCAGTCTGATCTGTCCGCTGCGACTGTGGCGAATGTTCCACAATGCTTTCATTATGCCACCTACTGCAGTTGATAATTGAAGCCAGAAACTGATAGGCTTGTGCGAAAAAAACTCTACTTGGGAAAATCGCCTGTTGTGGGAGGGAAAATAGGTTACTGAGCATAACGAAGTAATGACAACAAGAGACAACCGTCACGAAATTTGGCTCCCGGGTCCATTGGCTCAGTTTGACGCAGTTATTCGTTAAATAGCCCCAAGGAATTCCTTGGTCACATCTCATATCTAAACAAACCCAGAGGTGTTACATCGACCCTCAGCAGCCTCAACAGTCTCTCGATCAGCAAATCTGGACTTGCAAATGCTCCACATTCCCGGTTTGTTCCCACGTTTGGTAGCGATGTGGTGAGGAAATTAACTCATATGAGGAAGGTTGGTGTTCGAGCTAGTGTGCTCGTGCACTACATAAGTAGTTTCAACTTGCAAAGCAGCCTACTGCAATCAGGGAGTATAAATCACCGTGCCTGGAGGAAATACTCCCGCCAGCGCTGAAGGGGTGCACACGGGATCTGTAGGGAACACCAAAACACCTGCTCCGGGGACTAACATACTGTTGACCACGAGTTCGAATCACGAAAATAAAACGTTGTCTCGTGAATATACAAGAATGTTGGCCATACTGATACTGGCAAGTTTCGATAGCTAACGCCATTATCGCGCTTCTCTAATGTCATGAAACGTATCCTGGACGATTACACACAAAGGTACTTAGATGCGTAATGCCTACTGACGCCCAACCACGATGGCTTCAGCAGTGGTCACTCATGTGGTACAAACTTCCCGGTTGCGAGTGATTACTCCATGCAAGTGGCAGATGAATTTTCCCCAGTGGGCACCATACGCTGAGATCTTACGGAAAAGTTCGACATGATGAATCATCAAATTCCTATACAAAAGCTGCGAATATTGAACTGGGAAAGTCAGTTCGGTTGTGGTAGACCGCCAGGCTCAAACGCCGGCACTACAAACGTTCCGCCGGAATTTATGCACCCCAATTACGTTAGAGTTCAAGGACTGTATTGGCGAGCTCGTGATGAATCGGTAACGGATAATATTAAGCGAATGTGACCGTGAATGGGAATGAGCGCGCATCCAAGGTAGTCGATCCGAAGACACGGATGTCAGGTTATAATAAACCACTATACTCAACTCAGCATTTCAGATGTGATGTAGGTGGTGGGAAACTTTGGTCAAGTGGAGAATGAGAGAGACGAAATGTACTCACCGACGAAGGTTATACTCCGTCCGGGGAGCAGAAGTGGCGTGATGCACCGAACACGGTTCAACCCTACCAGCATACTTCAACGAAACCATGTCTCCTTCAAGCCAGGTGTACAGGTGCCGAGCGTCCCTTTGGGTAGTCCCGCCAGATGTTTGTACGGCACTGTCCCCACCAGACAGTCTTTTCCCTCTTTAACTTGTACGGCCACTATCTTAAGTCAATGGTCTCTGGGTATACCCACCCCGACTAAGAAAACGAAGTCGCTTTTCGAAATATTAGGCTCCACCTCTGACCAGCGTTGCACCACCTGCAATGTGGATAAATAGATCTCGAGAACCGTCCGCAAGATAAGCGACTTACCATCATCTTCGGTTGAGACGAATCTTGATCATGGCATCCGTAGTCGGATGGGTTGACTGTTTTCAATCAGGAGTAGTTTGCTCTATGTGGGATCATATTTGTTTTCAAGGTGGTCTGTTCGTTTCGCGAAATGTCTACCTTCCAGAATCTTGTCAATGTTACCAGCATCTTGTGAAGCACTTCATCGGAAGCCGATTGTTCTCATGGCGTCCTTGGTGGGATTGTTCTCATAAGTCAAACGCCTCTTTCTTGTGTGCCCCCACCACGGCTTGCTTTCGTTGAATTGACGTTACAGTCAAAACCACGGTTGAGAAGAGATCGAGCGGTTCTGTTCTTAGTCCTGACTCAGAGTAACACTTTCGCTCATCTAAACTTATCACCATTGTTACTGTATGGCCGTTGTGGACAGGATGCGTCGGTAACTGACCAATTTATGGCGCAGAATTTGATATGTCCTGCTCTGATACTAGGGCAGGCAAACGTATGCTATATCGCCTTTCTACCACACGTCAGCGTCTGACAAATAGGGCACCAAAGCTATCGACCTCCTTCGTTAAAGAAGGGCCACAAATTCCCTTCGATCTTACCCATCGGCACCAGTTCCATGGTTTGTCGATATGGCGGCGCAACTCATCTCCGGTACTGGTAACAGTTACTGGAAACGCTCTTTATGACAGTGTTCGCAGAAAGAATCTGAAAAGTTTCGCATGGAAGAGAAATAGTACGATTCAAACCTGAATGACCGCCATCCTCACAGAATTGTTGGTCGACTGTGATGGTCACAGTGTTTCACTAGCAGCACTAAAATATGCTTATCCACAAGGAGCAGTTTAGCGGCCTGTTGTTTTTTGTCGATACACAGTTGACTGTTCACCACTATTGGGTTCACTTCTTGCGTGTGGTTTGAGATGCCAAGTAAACATTTTCCATTTTGTTAACGGTGTGCAACGAGCTTCTCTTGAACGATGTGGCTCTTCTGTTGACAATAGGCAAATTAGATGCTTGAGGTTGTAAAAACATACTGTGCGGAATGCTAACTCAAAAGGCCGCTGTTCACTGTTCAACACTATTGAGTTTTGTTCTTGCTGATGGTTGGAGATGCCAAGTAAACATAAAGTGATTTGCTCCGCAACTTCCGCCCTGAACTTCTGATGGAACCGAGACGTCCGATAGTCTCTCCGAGTTTTGGCTTCCATGTTCTGCATGTCAGTAGTAATAGGCGAATCGTAGGTAAAGCATCTCGACCGTTACCTATATCCCAATTATGTTCTGCCTTCGAAATTCCCTCCGGAGTAGGCAGGCGCGCTAACCTCGTTTTACACCCTCCGACTTAGACAACACACAACTAGTACGGACTTGTCCGATCGAATTGCGGAAATACTCCGACATCAATCTCACAGACCAGTGGGCACTTACAGTCACGTTGCCCCGGAACCAGTACGACCTGCCCTATGTGAAACTCTTCTTGGTCTATCCACTTACGTCGGGCGTGAAAAGTTGGAGTAAACGTCTCGATCCGACTTTTTCCAAAGTGTTTCTGTGGAGTCATCGACCCATTTTCATCGTACAACTATAATTCGACAAGGGTGTCTCGAGCTCAAGTCCGACATCTAGTCGAGACGCAACACGTCATTAGGCGGAAAGTGGCTAAATCTGCGCCGCCAGAGGGCAGCAGTACCGTGGAAGGAATACAGAATATTTCTACTACCTCAGTTGTCGGTGGTAAAACAGTGTCAACATAAGGTGTTTGCTCCACCCCAGCTATACAGTGATTTCCTAGGATGCAGCGACTTCGAGATCCCACGTATGTGATTAGTGGTAGGTGGGCTGAAGTGTCGTGACGTCTCTTCATATCGGCCTATGGTCCACATCAGTCCGGTATGCCCTCCGTTTTCTGTATGACTATTAGTTGAGGTACATCTTCTGGTGAACTGGATAATCAGCATAAAATCAAGTCTGTGCCAATCCGCTCCGTCATTTACAGGTAGGCTGCTTTTGATTTCAATAACTGAATGTCCAGCCGTATCTTTTTCGATTCTCCGACACAATTCCTCTTCGCTAAAACCAAAACACTTTGAACCGCATGGAAGAAAAAATGCTAACAGGACCAAGTTATCACGGGACGGAGTGCAACCATCAACTGGTTGGCGGTTACCATATTCCGGGATTGCCAAAAACACACTGACCTTCGTGACCGTCGCAGCACCAGGCATGTCCATATATCGCTGATGAATTGACGTAAACGCAGAAGCCTTCCTAATGTTACCGTCCCCCAAACGAATGTGTCGGATAACAAGCTCTGTCAGGTAATACGCTATGGACAGTATGACAAAGTGGTCGTGTCAAACTCTTGAGCAGGCGTGGATGATTCTCCCCAGTTTGCAGGAGGCCGGCAGTCAAAACGCGCGGCAGCTTGCGCAGGCAATTTCCATTTAACAGCTTCTTTTTTCCATGAGTATACCAATCCGCATTTCAAAAAAGAGAATCTTCAACCGCACTAGCCTTAAAACGTCTACTTGGGCTAATTGTAACATAGAAGTTTTCAACGCTTCACCACTGTTGCATCCGTTTGCTCACAAGAACTGAGAAAATTCAACGATTTTTTAACTGATTTGGTCCAGTGGCGTTTATTATCGGTTGCATCAAAAAGAATATCCGTAAAAAGTTGACGGTGACCCTTTAAAGTTCCTCGAGTTTTTTAATTTTTAAAGCAACCTTTTTAACTCAACACCTACACTCTTAATGGGCTTGTGTATACCGGTCCGAAATTCCGACGGTCGCCCGAGGAACTCTGAGCCACGCGGCTATCCATGTACATGCTGCGAATTTCTTAATCTTTGTGAGGTTCCATCTAGGAGTAGTTACACGCTCACACTTTTCCGCTGTACTGAGCTAAAAGAATCATGAGTGCGCAGCTATTCAGTTACAAAGAACGTGGTGACATGTGCGGCAACACACTTGATATAACCCAACACGACCATCAAATCCCTTTATTGGATTAAGTCTTCGGAACTAACATGTAGACTTGGGCATGCTGCTTGGTGAATACAGCTGCGATCAGCTGTAGTCGAGCAAAAGTGCCTACCACTGTCCAGCAGAAGCAAAAGTGAGCAAGGAACCATGTACCATTTCAAATGCTCCGCAGAGTACCTACACTTTGAAGTCACTCTTCCCGAATTAATTAATAATTCACTCGTGAGGTCGGCATTTTACTAAGTTCTTGCGGGCCAGTCGCGTCACTCGGTATTGGTAGGACCATTCAAACTCCTACTGCCCAACCTTGCAGTAATAATGGTACCAGCAATATGTATGAGGCAAAATAACGCAGAGCCCACACAAGTTTCAGGCGACTGCGCAGATTTAGCCACTTTCCGCCTAATGACGTGTTGCGTCTCGACTAGATGTCGGACTTGAGCTCGAGACACCCTTGTCGAATTATAGTTGTACGATGAAAATGGGTCGATGACTCCACAGAAACACTTTGGAAAAAGTCGGATCGAGACGTTTACTCCAACTTTTCACGCCCGACGTAAGTGGATAGACCAAGAAGAGTTTCACATAGGGCAGGTCGTACTGGTTCCGGGGCAACGTGACTGTAAGTGCCCACTGGTCTGTGAGATTGATGTCGGAGTATTTCCGCAATTCGATCGGACAAGTCCGTACTAGTTGTGTGTTGTCTAAGTCGGAGGGTGTAAAACGAGGTTAGCGCGCCTGCCTACTCCGGAGGGAATTTCGAAGGCAGAACATAATTGGGATATAGGTAACGGTCGAGATGCTTTACCTACGATTCGCCTATTACTACTGACATGCAGAACATGGAAGCCAAAACTCGGAGAGACTATCGGACGTCTCGGTTCCATCAGAAGTTCAGGGCGGAAGTTGCGGAGCAAATCACTTTATGTTTACTTGGCATCTCCAACCATCAGCAAGAACAAAACTCAATAGTGTTGAACAGTGAACAGCGGCCTTTTGAGTTAGCATTCCGCACAGTATGTTTTTACAACCTCAAGCATCTAATTTGCCTATTGTCAACAGAAGAGCCACATCGTTCAAGAGAAGCTCGTTGCACACCGTTAACAAAATGGAAAATGTTTACTTGGCATCTCAAACCACACGCAAGAAGTGAACCCAATAGTGGTGAACAGTCAACTGTGTATCGACAAAAAACAACAGGCCGCTAAACTGCTCCTTGTGGATAAGCATATTTTAGTGCTGCTAGTGAAACACTGTGACCATCACAGTCGACCAACAATTCTGTGAGGATGGCGGTCATTCAGGTTTGAATCGTACTATTTCTCTTCCATGCGAAACTTTTCAGATTCTTTCTGCGAACACTGTCATAAAGAGCGTTTCCAGTAACTGTTACCAGTACCGGAGATGAGTTGCGCCGCCATATCGACAAACCATGGAACTGGTGCCGATGGGTAAGATCGAAGGGAATTTGTGGCCCTTCTTTAACGAAGGAGGTCGATAGCTTTGGTGCCCTATTTGTCAGACGCTGACGTGTGGTAGAAAGGCGATATAGCATACGTTTGCCTGCCCTAGTATCAGAGCAGGACATATCAAATTCTGCGCCATAAATTGGTCAGTTACCGACGCATCCTGTCCACAACGGCCATACAGTAACAATGGTGATAAGTTTAGATGAGCGAAAGTGTTACTCTGAGTCAGGACTAAGAACAGAACCGCTCGATCTCTTCTCAACCGTGGTTTTGACTGTAACGTCAATTCAACGAAAGCAAGCCGTGGTGGGGGCACACAAGAAAGAGGCGTTTGACTTATGAGAACAATCCCACCAAGGACGCCATGAGAACAATCGGCTTCCGATGAAGTGCTTCACAAGATGCTGGTAACATTGACAAGATTCTGGAAGGTAGACATTTCGCGAAACGAACAGACCACCTTGAAAACAAATATGATCCCACATAGAGCAAACTACTCCTGATTGAAAACAGTCAACCCATCCGACTACGGATGCCATGATCAAGATTCGTCTCAACCGAAGATGATGGTAAGTCGCTTATCTTGCGGACGGTTCTCGAGATCTATTTATCCACATTGCAGGTGGTGCAACGCTGGTCAGAGGTGGAGCCTAATATTTCGAAAAGCGACTTCGTTTTCTTAGTCGGGGTGGGTATACCCAGAGACCATTGACTTAAGATAGTGGCCGTACAAGTTAAAGAGGGAAAAGACTGTCTGGTGGGGACAGTGCCGTACAAACATCTGGCGGGACTACCCAAAGGGACGCTCGGCACCTGTACACCTGGCTTGAAGGAGACATGGTTTCGTTGAAGTATGCTGGTAGGGTTGAACCGTGTTCGGTGCATCACGCCACTTCTGCTCCCCGGACGGAGTATAACCTTCGTCGGTGAGTACATTTCGTCTCTCTCATTCTCCACTTGACCAAAGTTTCCCACCACCTACATCACATCTGAAATGCTGAGTTGAGTATAGTGGTTTATTATAACCTGACATCCGTGTCTTCGGATCGACTACCTTGGATGCGCGCTCATTCCCATTCACGGTCACATTCGCTTAATATTATCCGTTACCGATTCATCACGAGCTCGCCAATACAGTCCTTGAACTCTAACGTAATTGGGGTGCATAAATTCCGGCGGAACGTTTGTAGTGCCGGCGTTTGAGCCTGGCGGTCTACCACAACCGAACTGACTTTCCCAGTTCAATATTCGCAGCTTTTGTATAGGAATTTGATGATTCATCATGTCGAACTTTTCCGTAAGATCTCAGCGTATGGTGCCCACTGGGGAAAATTCATCTGCCACTTGCATGGAGTAATCACTCGCAACCGGGAAGTTTGTACCACATGAGTGACCACTGCTGAAGCCATCGTGGTTGGGCGTCAGTAGGCATTACGCATCTAAGTACCTTTGTGTGTAATCGTCCAGGATACGTTTCATGACATTAGAGAAGCGCGATAATGGCGTTAGCTATCGAAACTTGCCAGTATCAGTATGGCCAACATTCTTGTATATTCACGAGACAACGTTTTATTTTCGTGATTCGAACTCGTGGTCAACAGTATGTTAGTCCCCGGAGCAGGTGTTTTGGTGTTCCCTACAGATCCCGTGTGCACCCCTTCAGCGCTGGCGGGAGTATTTCCTCCAGGCACGGTGATTTATACTCCCTGATTGCAGTAGGCTGCTTTGCAAGTTGAAACTACTTATGTAGTGCACGAGCACACTAGCTCGAACACCAACCTTCCTCATATGAGTTAATTTCCTCACCACATCGCTACCAAACGTGGGAACAAACCGGGAATGTGGAGCATTTGCAAGTCCAGATTTGCTGATCGAGAGACTGTTGAGGCTGCTGAGGGTCGATGTAACACCTCTGGGTTTGTTTAGATATGAGATGTGACCAAGGAATTCCTTGGGGCTATTTAACGAATAACTGCGTCAAACTGAGCCAATGGACCCGGGAGCCAAATTTCGTGACGGTTGTCTCTTGTTGTCATTACTTCGTTATGCTCAGTAACCTATTTTCCCTCCCACAACAGGCGATTTTCCCAAGTAGAGTTTTTTTCGCACAAGCCTATCAGTTTCTGGCTTCAATTATCAACTGCAGTAGGTGGCATAATGAAAGCATTGTGGAACATTCGCCACAGTCGCAGCGGACAGATCAGACTGCCAATTCTTCCAGCTAGCATCTACCAGACATGAGTCACTTACCGATGAACAGCTGACGCTGGTAAGATGCTCACGCCTTTCGAAGAAGTCACTTTTTCGGAAGATGAGGCGCATCACCTTCTCGGGGTGGATGTTAGCGATGATTACGATGAAAGTTCGTCACTTGACCGACCGTATCAACAGTAACACNATCCACTGGTTAGAAGCATGTAGCTTAATTACCTTTTAACACACTGCAATTCTTCTTCCTGAGTGTACCTCTGTTTTGATCCACTCACACAATTGGTGTGTTGTACTATTATTATTTATGCATACGGCGTGCTTTTATGTGTATCGCTTAACAGTGTGTCCATTGATCGCGCTCATTCGAGCGTATTTTCAGAGGTGCGTTGAGGAAGGTATCAATATGATTATTTTTATTATTATTGACACGTTCAGAAGCGTTTCTAATGCGCAAACTAGTTTGTTCGGACAGGCGAAGTTCCTTAAATTGAGAGCCTATACCGCACTGTTACTGTTTTAACTGATGTCAGTGCCGAAGTTCTAGGGGACCCGGATATTGTCGTACACCTTTCGTAGTAAGGTCAAAGATGGTACACGTCCGCTCTGAAGGGTTCTGATAATAATAACGACAATAATAACATATATTTCACAACGCATATGTGAGACGCACGCTAGGTTATGCGCGATCACTGCAGATATTTACAAACGATACAAATACGAATATTTGAACAGTAGCACAATTTTGAAGCCTGCCGTCAAGAAGGACGTGTTCAAAACGTAAATGACTGTAGTTTATGGAGCTTCTATGCACGCAACAGAGCATGAGATGAATCGCTCGCTTGACTGATTTAGTCTCAAAACATGAGATGTTATACTAATTTACTCTTTGCAAGGTTGTGGGATCGGCAATTTTTTAAATGGTACAAGGTCACTCCTGGAAGAATGCCCAAACGCATCTTTGGAGTGTTTCGCCTTCACAAGATAAAATTGGTGTCCGAAAAATGTCACGATAAGTCAGCTTTGGCGTGGCAGTGCTGGAAATATCAAAATTCAGCGATTGATTGAACAGATCTCAACGCAGGATTTCGTGGATTGCTCGAAAACCTCAAAATGTTGAACATCTCGCGAACCGTTCAGCTAAGGCGAAATTTCGTAAGTCCATCCGTCATAGAAAAATTTCTTTGTACAGTGTATATTGATGGGGATGAGAAAAAGTGTAATTTCACACGTGAGATGAGAAAATGTGGGGTGATTATATTTACTATGACAAACAATATGTATGCGGAATTTTCCTGTCAGAGATTTCATGCGATATTATTACTTGTGCTATGATTATTGGAATATATGACCATATCTACTATCTGTTGTGGCATTCTGCTATGCACCCGGGATTTATTCGCGCAAACGGAGAATCCAGCCGACTGTTTGAAGGGCCGCATGAAATGTGCGTGTGATAACTAAAGCTCACATGACGTCGTCCCGCTGGAATTAATAATGAGCACCTCGTTCACATTTCCTAGCAATTTGGGCACTGCATATACATGCATTAACGCATGTCATTAAAATAGTGTTGGGTTTCAAACGGTTTGTTGAGCGCGCCGTAAGCCGAGTGCTAAATGATCTTGTGAGTAAACTATATGACAAACCATTTCAATCACGCTGTTGTCGAGGGGCGTTTGTAGCGACCCTATTCGTTTATGGCTAACTGTGTTGAAGTTACAGTTAGCATTTGTACTCTCTCCCTTCCACCACATTTTGTATGCGTTTAAACTTTTGTTTGAACTCGTATGGTTACCGGCAGACCACCCGCGCACTCGAACGTTTCTGCTCCGTTGCCTGCTCGCGTGACGTTTTGCTGTGTTGACGTTTCATCTCGCTCTTCGCTCGCTCTCGTCGATTTTACGTGTCGACAATATATTTCTCGTCTACTCGTTGTGTTGTTCGTAATTGATCGACCATAGCCCGTCTGAACTCTACACTGGTGTGATACGGAGATTGACCAGACTGCGTTTTCTGTCGATGTGTTCATTGGTGGTCTAAAGTTTGAGATAGAAAGGAAAAATTGAAAAATCCTGGTTGCCCTAATCAACAGAAATAAATCATACTTCGATTTGTATATAGTCGGAAAAAGGATGCTCTAGCATTTTTCTAGCTCTTTTGAGTTTATATACGCTCGTGATCTCAGCGATCTTTGCAGACAACTTGTTCCACAAGATGACTACTCGCTTATTTAGAAAGTCAAATCCAACAGTCAGTCGTGATTTTGTTCTCCTGGATGTAAACCTATGACCTTTTACATCTCTGTCCTGACTCCTCTCGAACAAACCTGCCATTGGGTTTGTTCCGGTGAGGTGGGCAAGTTTGTGTACCTCACTAACGTCTCCTCTTACCTGCCGGCTTTCGAGCGAGAATAATTTCAAAGAACTTGGCTGGTCTTGGTAAATTAGACGCTTTATATCTTATACCATACGTGTGGGAACTTTCTTTGCTTTTTCGAGAACAACTACGTTCCGTTTGAAATTTGGTGACCAGGATTATACACAATATTCCAAGTGGGGGAGAACTATAGCCGACTACAGTGAAATGAACACTGTTGGACAACGGTTAGCGATCATGAACTTCAGTCCATATGAGCCCGCCCTGCTTCTGTCGCTGATGCGGCACACTGAGAGGTTGGAGTAAATGTACTGTTGACTTGGATACCCAAGTCTCTCGTCTGTTGTTAGTTTGACTCTCTGTCCAAGTGTATCCCTTAGATACCTCGGGGTTGGCTGGAAAGCACTGACGAGGAGATGACTTTCGAGAACGATCGGCTGTAAACCCCACTCAAATTTCTATTCACAAATCTTCAGAGCGTTCGAGTCCGACGGACCACTGACAGGCTTTATATAATCTGCATACATAACGGGCAATCTAGGTCGTTGGTCAGGAAAAGCAGAGGGGCGACGGTTGACTCGTGAGGTACTCCAATTAACTTAGGACTTTTGTCCGATAGTACTCCTCTTACTCTCACTTCACACGTCCTTTCACCTAGAAACGTCTGTATCCACCTGTGGATACTGAAGGAGATTCCCAGCTTCTCGTAGCTTCCAGCCTGTGGCTGACAGAAATCGAAGGCTTTCTGAAAATCCAGGCTGCACGCCTACACCACCCCTCCTCTATCCGGCTTCTCTGTGACAGTGTCTAAGAACGTCAGCAGATTGGTGAGAAAAGTTATACCCCCCAGAAAGCGATGGTGAGAAGCTCAGAAGTTCTGATCGCAGAGAAATTTGGGGATCATTTCTCATAATATGCTATCGAAAATTTTTCTGACGACACCTGTCAGGCTTAATGATCGGTCTCAAATCACATCTGACCTCACTTTGACAATCAGAATACTGTCCATCTGCTCCGACCACCCGAACTGCCGGAATGGGGTGTGCTGAATGTTAAAGCATTTAAAAATGGCTCATCAGTTAGGGAGGTTGCACCATTTTGTTGTAGAACGATGGAAATGGAAGACTATATGGATAGGGACTGGAGAAACGAAATGAGAAGGAAAAGTCGAGAGAGGAATAAACTTACGACATTGAAAACATATGGGACTGTACATGCCCCAGTGCCAACGGCCACCCTGGGATAATCCAGTCATCTAGGCCCCTCTTGAATTCATCGGCTGAAGGTTCCGTGACATTTGTCAGCATTAGCGCATTCCATGTCGAGCAGACTCGGACGGCAAAACTCTGTCGCGCACACAAATTGTTGTTAGAAACTTTGCACTTAAGACCCTTGATACTTACCATGTCGGCGAATGTGAAAGCATCTTCGTTGGGGCGACTCGAAGAGCATAGAAGCTTGTATGGTAACACGATGTTGCCTGTCGAACACCTGTAGACCAAGGGGATGACCCCAGTTTCGACAGACGGCCCTCTTAGTGGGTTGTCTCTGGATAGCCTCCAGGGCGGTGCTGTCTTTCGTCAAGTGCGGCGCACATGCCTGAGTGTTGACTCCTAGCAGTATCGTTGCCAGTGTGCTGTAGATGTATTAAAAGATAACGATTGGGAGGCTCTCGGAAACCCTCCTAAGTATTGCTAGTGGATCTTTTTACCAGCATCATAATAGTGGCACTAGGGGTAGAGGTCTGATGTAGTGACGGTACCTAGGTCACACTCCCGGTGGGCGGTGGTTAGGGTAGCTCCACCAGTGCGATATATTCTATCGCTGTGATGACGAACGTGCAGTCTTCAATTTAAACATGTTGAAGTACACTTTGCTTTGGAAGGACAGTAAGTACAGAACATCCAGTTATCTTCGGAAGCCTTCTGTGTAACAATGCTATATGAAACGTGCCGGAGTTTTGTACCCTCAGTATACATCGCAACGGGGAAGTTACGCCCTGAAAGTCGTTGACGTAGTCTAGAAGTAAAGAAAGACCCGACACAGGGCCTTGTGGTACAGCCTTTGTGGCATTGAATGGCCTGGAAGGCCCACCATCAACTCCAACCCTGTGTGTGCGACCAGATAGATATTGTTTGGGTCCAAAGCAATCCTCATTGCATAAGCCCATACTATTCAGTTTACTCAGTGGTGAACTGTTAGGTATTTTTCAAAGCTCTCGTAAAATATAAGAACATAGTTCCAACTGGGAGACGTTCTTCGGCAGAAACGGCCACACGTGCACGACCAATCTACTGACTGCCGCTGACCTGTGGACAAAAGTTTTGTCTTACTGATGAGTAGTCGGGGATTTGTTCAACACAAAACAAGTTTTGCATACAAGTCAGAGGCAATTACTACGTTGGGCGTGCATGAGTAACCATTTCTGAATCTGTGCTGCCCCGGTTCCAATATCGATTGCGTGGCCAGATGGTCTCTTACAAAGTCGTCTACTATGCCCTCCACCAATTGGATATATGGCGATTGTGCTGAAGTTACTAGCTTTCGTTCGATCCCCATTCTTGTAGATAGGATAGATGACGTCGTGTTTCCAAGATGTTTAAATACAACCAGCAACATATGAATGTTGAAACAAACGGACAACTGGCTCCACCAGCTCGTTTGCGCATCCTTTCAGCGTGAGTAAGGATATCTCACCAAACCCCGAGAACTTATCTGCGCGTAGCAGGAGTAACTTATCGCGCATGTTAGCTAGGGTGAGGTTAGTGGACGAAACCTATGGATGGTCAAGATAGAAAACCGTGGCGCGTTGTCTCGTCTCGGTGGAGTTGCTGAAGATAAGTAAATCTCTGTTGTCTCAGAATGAGAGTTAGAGAGTCCAGTAGGTTCCATTAGGAAGGATATAGATGCTTTTGAGCAGGTCGGGAAAGCCATGTGCCTGATGAATCTTTTACAGGAATCTGAAACGGAGTTGGCAAGTGGCACTTGGCGAACCCTGTGATCAGCGCGTACGGCTGCATTGCATTGNTTCGAGCCAGAGCAGATTTTAATTTGTGCTTTATGTTGTTGGATAGGTGATCCAACGACATAAAGCCCAAATTAAAATTCGTAATGATCTGACCTACCGGTGGGTCCTTACATCGGTTGTGCGTCGTTCAATTTTTCAAAACACAACAACAAATTAAAACTGTGTTTTAGAACCAACTTACATAAGCATTTTCTGACATACTCCGTTGGTTCTACAATCAACTTTGCAGGTTGATGCTTTGATGACTTGGTCACGGTTAGGATCCGTCCTATTGGGATCTCGTGCTCATGTAAATTTGACGGTCCACACAAATGTGGTTCTCGTGGTGTTGTTGTAATAGAACTGTTTAACTGATCAATTGGTGTAACTCGTTCTCTTTGTGGTTGGAGAGATTTTTCACAATTTTCGCCTCTTCTTGCCAATTTTATTGGTTTACAACCAGCAGAAACTTTTGCATGTGGCTCAGATGCAAATTTTCAATATAGTCCATTTCCCTACCCGTTTACCAGGATTCGTAATCACAACGGTTATATCTGTACTTCTCCCATTAAAAGTCTTCCACTGAGAAGCTATCAGTTACCTGTTGTCGTTGATTCGTCCGCCTTCAGGGTGCAGCATTGATTAAGTTTGCTTTAAACCAATTTTGGAAAGGTGTGTTTGAATTAGTCTGCAAGTTTTCAAACTGCAGTTCAACACTCATTGTCAGTAGTCTATTATGTGAAACAGAAGGTTCATTTCAAGAAGTCATACTCCAGGTTGTTTCTGGCAAACTCCGACTACTCATCAGTAATCTGAAATATCGCCTAGCAGGCTTAATGAGATCAGTGATCTCGACCTGTCCATGAAAAGGAACATCTCCTGTCAGCGCATAAAAAATTTAACCAAATAAATTCAGCTATTTCATGCCAGCTGCGTGGCAGATATCAACGAAAATTGATTACACAATATTGAAAATTTTTCCTGTTTCTCTCTTTGTATCCGTGTTCCCTGTTTGACCCGATGTGTACTATTCCCCAAAAATTTAATCGCAGCGGTCCAAATAAGCTAAGACACCAGGAGACTAAGATATAACATAAGCAGTTACAAGTGATGTATTTCGCTTCAAAAGTTACACAATCGGATTCTTGCAGTTATCCACCAAATGCGAGCGGACTGTTAGCAAGCTCGTTGCCAACCTCGTGAGGAGCGATTAGTCAGAAGAAGGAAAAGATCTCACTTGAACGATAAACGTAAACTAAAGGTTGAATAACAAGACTGACAAATTCAAACTGAGGAACGAGCTATGGGTAGTTCATTGAACCCTGTATTGATGAATGTGTTCTTGCGAATGCTTGAAAAAAGGCCCGAAAAGAGTTTCTGGTAACTTTCCGTACAAATGTTACGTTGATGAGTGTTTTATCTCGTTAGTTCATGCTCTCTTACTTCAGTTTTATGGAGATTTGAACTTCGTTCATCTAAACATACCGTATCTTATGAATTAGGGGTCAACAATGGTTTACCAACCTTGAACACAGTTGTCATTATGTGTCAGGACTGGAAGTAGGAACGGGCTACTTGTCGCAAACCCACATGGAGCAAGCAACATTTGCCATTCAAAACCGATTGCATACAAACGGATTTAACGAGTAGGTCATTTTACAGATCCAGAAAGACGTACACAGCAGACTGCCTGGAAGAGGAAGAAACGTTTATTAAAGGGACTATGATGAATCACAGATGTTCTGATAAATGTGTCAATGTCCAGAATGATAGGAAAACACCAGGAGTGGCAACTTGTATTGCAAAGTAAACGAGTACAATACTGCAGGCCTGATTCATGAGTGCCCATTTTGTGGCAGGAATTGGTTCAATAAAGCACGATCTTTATTTTTCAACTAGCACGTTCCCACGCCACGTACGTGCTCGCGTTTATAACCCAGAATTTCAGTCCACTGCACAACGGTGGCTTCCACTTAAGTTGTGTGCAACTGTGCCTTGTTTGTACATGTTGTGGTGGATTGTCAGGTCGGAGGTGCGAGTTTT
>QNGE01002546.1:0-47461 GCA_008508345.1 Paragonimus westermani
TATTCAACTTCATTCGTACTAAATTTGGTGCGGATATCTTGCGACTGTGAAGAATTACACGTAGGTAAATTGGTCAAACGGTCAAGGGTCACAATCTTATGCCCAATGTTTGTATAATTCTACTGGATGAAATTAGCTGTTCGAGATCGTCTGTATGTGCGATGACATCCTACAAACAAGTTTAGAATATGTAAACGTTAGTAGCTCTCAGATCAACGTAGGAATCAAAAACATGCGCGTGAAGTCAGCTTACCAAGAGTTCAGGTTTACCCAAAATTGACTGCGATGTGGAGTGACTGTCTTCTAGTTGTGGGGACTTACAGACAAAAATTAGGTCTTACTTGAGTAAACAATAGTCAAAACAACGTTCAAGTTGTGTCAAAGCACGTTTTGATCATCATTACACACACGCTTCACTGGGCATTTACGGACACAATATACACATACCATTCGAAAACATTTTCGCTACGCAATGTTGAGTAACATGTATGTCTGGTGAAACACCTGAGAGACAGTTGCATACTTATGAGTTTAACTGTGATTAGTTAAGAACCAAACAATGTTTGACAGATTTGATTCAGACTCACTGACACGTTTAAATGTTTGTGTTCCAAGGTTGTTGTTCACTAACATTCACAACAACAAACAGATTTCTCGTGAAAAACTAATGGCACAATATAGTGGGATATTCTAAATCACATTCGTAGCCAGCATTAATATCCCATGAAACCGCTCACACAGACAGGCTAAAACACGAACAAGTAGATAAACCCAACGAGTCGTATGGATTCCCAAAGCATCGACAAAAATAAGGGTTATTTACGTGAACTGTGAACAGCTACGACAAGCATAAAGTCTAGACTGATCGGTAAAGCAAAATAGGAGCAAGGAACCCGCTCAGATCAGCTTATGCAGGGGAGCATTTGGAAACAACAGATTGAATACCGAATGTTGTTAAGTCAGTTGTTTAGATAGTCACAATTCGCAAAATGGCTGTATACTTCAACGCAGTAACACTAACCGTTCTTCATGGTCTTGTGCAACATACCCACAATGAAATGTTGTAATCTGAGTGACCTATGAGTAATCATTAATAATGCTTATTGCCGATGGTACACTTCAAACTCATAAAATTCTTCAGATCAGATGAACCTTTTACATTGGATGAGAGTTAAGTAGACCAATGAGGTGAAGAGTAGTATGTCAACGGTTTGGTGTAAACAGATAGCAATCAACGGGTTTGTTGGACATGGCAAAAGTCTTAAGACAGGTCAAAAACGAGATCGATACACTAGGTAGAATAGATTTGTCACAGAGTACGTAGATTCTGACTGAAGAGGAAATACACTCTTGATCCATTCACAAAGTGAGTCTATCCAACCAATCTTCAACACTGGGTTGCTCAGTCCGAGATCGGTTGCCAGAGTAGTAAACATCAAACGTGGTCAAGAGGCACTAATGTTGTGTAAAGATATGGGAGTTATTTTTTGCGAACCAACAAGTTGCCGACGAAGTTTGAAACACTGAGATTCGTTTCCACATGGCTCTCTTCTTATAGCTGTGCCAAAATACTGCTGTCGTGTGGATTTCATGAAACAGTTCAGCTAGGTTTGTGAAGAAGTTAGTTCAGTACTCCTGTCTAGTATAAAAGGCTACGGGCTAGAAACTTACCTAACTTACTTATGTCAACACAAGGGGCAGTCCTTCTAGAACAACGCACGAAAGACCTATGTTGCGGTGAAATGTGTACAATGATATCCGAAGAAACCTGAATGATCGCATATTAACCTGAATGTGAACCATTAAGCCATACAAATTTGTCCACGGGCAATATTCACATATTGCTATGCCAAACTGAAATCCAACTTATACAATGATAAGGAACTTCAACGTGTTTAAAGCCTATTCGATTCTCCGCTCACCCCAATACCAACATAGTAGACAATTCAGCAACGGATCAACCCAACGTCGATTCAGGATATCACATCAGGATTAGACAAAACAGTTTCTCACCTTATATCTTTCCCTATTCCTCAAGTTCTTCATTGGATCAATCAGTTGACGAATTGTGACGTTGCACGCGCTGTAGATACTGGTCAATGACAAATGCTAGTACCTTTAATACCACTGTACACCTACGAATCAGTATTCCTCTCCCAAGAATAACAACTACTTACTACAAATAATCCGGGGTCTTCTTTTTACTACACACACAGGATCGTTCACTTCAAAAACGGTTTCTAGAGTTATTCGGAGTCCTTACTTCAGAGTTTTACACTAGCGTAAAACTCACTTATCGGTACTTCAACGCCATATCTAACGTCAAATCAGCGCCCATGCAATAAATGCTGAAGCATGTCGGCAGTTCACCACGGACGTGAACCTCTTCAACTGCAGTTACTTACGGGACATCGGTGATTTCGTTTGGGAATGTCAACACTTGCAAGACACACTAAAAGCCACTTCAAAAGAAAACACACATGAGAAAATTGTTTTCTGTTCATTTTCTGAGCCTTTTCAAACAATATCTGGAGGACTTCCCAGGAATGCAGCTCCCCTTCTCATACTACTCATACTGACCATTTCCTTGACGTTAACAAAACAGTGTTTACAATTTTGTGTTGCCAGTCAAAATTAGTTGAGTTCAAGTAATCACTAGTTTATTTGCCTAAATTAAGTCAGCTTGACAGTATCACAGCCAGCTTACAAGCATACTGCTATCCCCCCCACCCCGAAGAACCGAGGAATAATTTCTATTTAACTTTTAGTCCGAATATCAAGTGGATATAACTACTACTTGTCTTCACTTGTGCCAATTCATCGTTACATGTCGATTATGTAATCTCCAAAGCAGACCACGATCCAAGATAACGCAAATATGTGTTAAAAACAGTCACGACGAAATCTCAGTATCATTCATAAGTGTACAAAGACATTGATGGTTACAATAAAGCAACGCTGTTCTAATCGCTTTATCACACATTAATTAGACTGAACGGAACAAAAATTCTCCACCTCATGAGGAAACATTTGATCTTCCCAGTAGACGTTTCTTGTTGAATGGTTGTAGATTTTTACGCTTTCTGCAATTGAGACACAATCGAGAGTTGAAACGCGAAAATGAGAAGTTAGCAACACGATCACAGAAAATTGCTTGTTTTTCAAATTTTGTTGCTAGTGTAGACAATTGCTAAAAGCAGTATTCATTGCAATACTTGCTGACTGAAGATTCGAGTTACAACTATAACAGTGTATTTTTTGAGAATTTCGTTGTTTAATTCATTTAGACTTCTATGAATGCCAGTCATCTGAATTTCTCAGAGCCAGTTGGAATTGTATTTTTGGATGCTACAAATCACTACTAGATTGATTATACTCGTACACATAAATTGGCGAACTCCATTCTACAACCTGACTGTCAAGTAACACGTGCTTTCCAACAAAATCGCATCTAAGCACCCTGCTGTCTTGAAATGGAGTACTTTCTGTCAACTGTCATTCTGCGTTTCGATTGAAAATGACATGTTCCACATACTGCAAAGTTGCATCGACAATCAGGTGCAATTGCACTAGATTATTTGAAAGGAATTCTCAGAGTATGAGGCATAACATCCATCATGTTTAGGCAAGTTACTGACTGCAACCCTTAGCATTGCTGTGCATACTGACAAGGGTTATAGATCACAGGGTGTTAGAAACAAAGTGCAACACACGGAAGCTTAAACTGTGCCTCATACACACTTTCATATATTTTCCGAATTCTGTTCAGTTATGGTAATCTTGATATCAAGGTCTCCACCAAGTAACCACTGTAGGCAGTGTCGCCAATATTGTCTAAAATCTGACGGAAGTTATTGCATAACTTGTGTGGTTTATTCGGATTGGATAATTATCGCTTTCAAACTGATGAAACTCTCGATTGCAGTTTGATCCAAGTTGACCAGTGGTGGTTGCTGATACTGCAGTTTTTATACCACAAGAATCTGTTGAATCAGATGAACAAAGAAATCCGTGCCAGATATATAAAGTAATGAGAACGAGTGATCGCACCATACTACCCGCACACCTACTCAGTAGTCAGGCATAGCCTTGCATGTAGATGTTGGAGTAACCCGGATAAAATACAAAAACAAACAGTAGAATGCAGTGTGGCCTGAAATGGTTCTCGATATATACAGGAAAGTGACATTGGCAACCGTTACAACTGTGACGTTCCCGGATCAGTTTTGCATGTAAATGAGTCTTTGTTTCTTGTTCTGAAACTGACACCAAATAAGGAAATCTTACGTCATCCGCGTTCTTGGCTCACAATAATAGTAATCAGCCAAGGGAATGACTTTTGCGAAGGACAACAGAATGTATTGTATAGCGGAAATTCTTTGTAGTATCCGTTAACGTTTTGAACAGACCTGTCACTGTTAGGCAATCTTTACTAGACCACCTAGCCGCTTGTTATTAATCGAGAGCCAAAAACAACATAACTTACGAGTGCATGACCGGTTTCCACTAGCTATTCACATGTCCAATCAAATGGCCAACTATTTTTAGTGAGCATACGTAACACTCACGAAAAGTCAAAATGAATGGGACGTTTCAGACTGGAAATAAATCAGTCACCAACCCTATAGAGGACGATCTTTCATTATTGAAGCAAATTTGTGTATTTTTCTGTTCAACATGCAGTCGATTCATTGTTTTATTCGTTTAATTTAATTGCATCAAGTCAAAAGATTCGGTGTTCTTTCAACAGAAATTCGTGGTCAAAAATGGACAATTTTCATCACTGACAACATTATGGAAATCCAGCACAATTCGTGTTAATAACAGCCCATGGATTGTTAGTGTCTTGCTCCAGGGCTTCATCATTTTGTCCTACAACGATTACATGAAGAAATTCGTCGTCACAAATTATTGGTTCTATGCACGACGTCACTTTTCGTCCAATCGTGGAACTAAATATTTTTCTCAACAAAGTGTTGTTGGTGTGTCATTCTACACTAATGAGGTATCGTGAGTTATTTTCCCAGTTAGTTATAGAATAGCACGTCAACAGTAAACAAATTTTCCTAGTCCCAAGCTCACTCTACATCCAAACAACATATTGTCCAAATTCAGCGACACGGCACAAATTGAAAAACCATATAGTTCAGTTTTTTAAGTTATCGTTCTGTTTTATAACAGTGTTGTATATCAGTTTTGCCTAAAGGTTTCACATCTTAGTAAACAATTGTAATCAATAATTTATAAGCCATACTGAATGTTTTAGGGCGGCGTTGGATAGAAAACATGATAAAACACGACTAGTATTGTTATGTCATAAAAAGCTGTGCAATTTTATATCCTTATATTCATAAATCAATATATGGATGAAAGCTGTCATTTTCTTTTTTTTTCCGATGCATTAATTGAGAACACATGAAATAATCCACACGATAATTGTGGACTGTAAAAGGTGGCCTGTTTTTCGTGTTTCGATGTGGCCTTTTGAAACGGTCATCATCATCATCATAACAGCCATGAGCCTGACCAAAAGGTACTGTGGCTCGGGCCGCCGCTCACCTCAACAGTGACGTGGAATATCCTAGAAGAAAAGAGTACTACGAAGGACAAAAAAGATTGAAGAAGACCAAATGGAAGAACTAGAAATGGTATGGATACAGGTACGCCATTGACTGCGACACACCGCCATCTCGGATAGCGTCTCTAACCAACGGTTTGAGTGATCACGAGGACCCCATCCAGGCAGGCGATGCCTGCCCACTTTGCTCAATGGAGCAGTCAAAGTCTTCATATTTCCTGACCACGTTGTTGCTTGACCACCACGCGGTTTAACCCAATCGCTAGTGCCCTCAGTATATAATGCCCGGTACTGGAATTCGTATACTACACGAGCTCTAAATGTAGATGTACGAGTTCCAGCAGGTGCACGATAGTGTAATCACAAGGGAATGCATTAGGTAAGATCCCAAGCATGCATTCAGAACCAAAAAAATAGTCACGGTTTGATCAGCAAGATCGTATGTCAAAATCACCGGGTCCTTGCGCGGTGATGTGACGATTGCAGATTGCAGGCTTGCGGTGCATGCTAGTCACGTGGCTACTGGTTAGAACACGACTGCAGCCAATCAGGATTGCCCGGTTAACCTTGATACCGTTGGTCCCACAACTGTCAAACAAGCGACCGTCCGCGACTAAAGCACCAGGAGAGCTTGGGGTGATTGGTAAATATCTGTCTCTTTCCCTTGCCACTTGCATTACGCATTGTCACTCATAAAAGTGTTTGTTACTCGGGCTACAATGAAGTCGTAATTGTGTACACAGCTCCGGATCTCCTGCTTCCGCCGTGTTCAGGTTAGCATTTGGCTTGAGCCAGTTCATTGCTTTTGCTGCTGCTTCCAACAGTTCGATTACTACAGAAAGTTAACTTCGCTCACTTGCAGGCTGTAAATTGTGGTCGTGTCTTGTGTACTATAATAATACCCCTCTACTTCCAGACCTGTTCACGTACGTAAAAGAACACTCATTAAAGAATCATCCGGTGTTACCTAATTTCACAAACTAGTTAGCAGGTCGTCGGTCTGGAGTGAAATAAGCCACTTTGCCTAACTCAAATAAGTGTTCTGTCCTTCATAAAAGTGAATGGGTTAACTCACTTGTTCTGTGCATTTATGGATTTTCTACCAGTCCGAATTCGTTGAGGGACAAAAGATGAAATTTGTCACTCATTAAAGTAAGAAAATGTGACAGTCTAATTGTACTGCACTCATTAGTGTTTACTTTGTCTTCCGTGTTGTTACTCTCTCTTAGGAACTCGACTCGGATAATTCTGTTTAAATGCATCAGTCTGAATGATGTGTGAACAGCTGTACTCTTCCTATTCGACTATGACCGCACGGTTCGTGCATTGCGTGCTTAGGGCATCGATCATGTGATTTGCACTTGGACTTGCTGACCTCGCAAAAAGGGTGCTTTTGTCGTTATGTCCTTTTTGTAATTCCAAGTCTATGTAAACTGATTGACAATATTTTGAAAGTTATCTGTTGGAAACGGTCTGACCCTCTCACTTGTTGATAGTGTTAAATTATCCATGTTGTACCGTGCCACAATGTTATGACGTTGCTCTGAAAAGGGAGCTGTTCCTGTGGTCCATTACTGTGAAAGCTACGACTCACTTGATTTATCGGTTCCCCGCTACTCCGTAAATCTGACGAACTTATGGGTTAGACTGAGTTGCGAGTTCAGGTGGCCTGTTAGTATAATCTCCTACGAAATACACTAACCACTGTTTAGTGCTGAAACTAGCAGAACGTTGTTTAAGCAAGAAAGCGAATATTCTTCAAGAGCATTGTGATGAGATTTCCGTTACTGCTGTCTAGTTCCAGCAGTCGATATCAGTATCATGAAGTATTACCTGTTTGAGCGACTAAGTTTAATGACTTTCTACAATATTCTTAAGTTACCAATGCAGGTGATTTTTGTTGAAGACAACTTCATGAACTCGAATTGATGACCCCATGACTAGGACTTCTTAGGAAGCCGAAATCACAAATATTCTTAATCCGTTCAATGATATTTGGATTGCCAGTGAGTAGTAGGGGAGTATGTTGAAGTTAATTGAACATCACTCACAAATGGTCTACACGGTTGCCTCACGAAGTTGTGGTCGGAGTTTTAGTCCAGTCCGTAGCAAGGATATGCACTGCTGATGGATTTCATTAAGACCGGAACTCAAATACAACGCTTGACTTCGGAAGAGGCTGAGTGGACTGTTCATGGGAATAGGATAGCTGCGAACAACTGTGAGTGGTGTTCAAACTAAAGCTAACCAAACCCCATACTATTTGCCAAAACATTATGCTTTATCCAACTTTACAGCGTACTTTTCAGTTGGTGGTTACACATTTAAAATTCTAGTCAACACTTGGTTCTCTCAGAAGCAGTCACTGAAGTAGGTGCCTAACTTCAGACCGAAAGTGGTTATAATATGGTGTCAGACAACGAGTAAATTTGGCATTTCGAAGCTGCAAACTTGGGGCGACTTTACTAATACAAATGCAGCAGTGGCTAACGCTCAGAATATTCAGTACAGAAGTGTGCGTATTACGAGCAGCTTTTGAGTACATAGGCAGCAACTTGAGTGAATTATCCAAAATTTCATCATCACAAGTCCCAATCAGATTAGAGAGTCTACTTATTCACCAATCACCCGGCCCAGACTTGATACTCTGTATAGTCTCAGAAAACTGTGACACGGAGACAGCGAAACTGCTTACACTTTTCAATCACTCCTTGTCAGCCGGCCATCTACCGGAAGCATGGAAACAAGTCACCGTCACGCCTCTCCTTAAGGGCGGATGCAAAGGTGACTTAGGAAACTGCCGACCAATAGCTTTGCTTTCAGCTCTGTCTAAAGTAATAAAGAGTTTACCAAATGACTCTTTTTGAGCCGATGTCGAGGATCTCCCACTCGTCATCGAGCAACACCATAGCTTTCTTAGAGGATACCCGTGTCACGAACCTGCTGACTCCACGGGATGTTTGGACGAAGGCTGTTGATGCAAGAGTGGCCATAAATGAGATTATCTTAACTTTTCCAGGCTCTCTGACAAGGCTGATTACTCCAGCTTACTGTATAAACTGGATAGTTTTGGCCTTGATGAGCGCCTATTCGTATGGCCAAAGGCGTATTTGACCTGACTTAAGTTCAGTGTCAATGTGATTGCGCAGTTGTCGGAGTGGTTTCGAGCCAACAGCGGCGTTTCGCAAGGATCTTTACGTTCTCGAATTACGCAATATAGTCAAATTACGGATGTTGCCCTACGTGGATGACAGAAGGCTCTGCCAGGTACTTGCAAGCTGTTTGAATTGCTTCAATCAGTGGTCCATGGAAAATAACCTAACGTTAAATATCAACAAGGTTCGTCATCAGTGTTGTACTGAATATAAACTTGGTGACACAAAACTGCTCACGCCAACATGCGAAACAGACTCAGGGACCATAGCGGCAAACAGCTTGAGTATGTCTACAAACTGTGTTGCCATGGCTGAAAAAGTACAAATAACGGTGAACCTGTTAAAAGGAATTCGTGAAACCTCCACCCCCAAACATTTTCCTTTATATTCGTCACTATAATTCGCCCACACCTGGAAACGAACATAAAGGCCCGTCATCCTTATCTTAAGAGAAATTTTAAGTGTTCGGAGAAGGGCCACTAGAATGATCCTAGGTCTCAAGAAAACCCCTCACCTGGAAGGACTGCCAGATGTAGGTCATTTCTCAATGAATCACAGACACCTCAGCGGAGACCCATTTCTTACCTACAGAATACCTCAAATCCACTCGCATCTTCTCTCATCACATAAAGATGAACGTTTAGGAAATCACTGGCTGAAACTGACTAATGAAAACGGGCAGGCTAATCTGCGGACAAAACTGCATTAGGGTTAGGGTCTGTTCATATCGGAACGTATTACCCAGCTGTGTAGTCACGGCTGAATCGGTTGAGAGTTTTAAAGTATTACGCGATCGGCAAATACGTGAGGGACAACCGCCACCACAATTTTCCAAACAGCTATACTAGCTCGGGCTGACAGGTCGTCAACTGCTCATGTCTGACTGAATGTTGTGCCATCCTGTTTCACTGTTCGTTGCTGAAGTGATTGCAGCCAGCAGCCTCATTGAATTAACCTTTTATTTAGTCCCATTCACTTTTTCTTGACATCGTTAAACCGTCCATCACAACTTTTCACTGACCAGTACAGAGACAGGGACTCACAAGCAAGCATCTTTCTCCCACCTGTAACAATCTATGAACACATAATCATAGGTGACGTATACTGCACGTCAACTTTTGAACAGTCGCTACCTCTCGGAACGAAATCGAAAGCAGGACCCGTGGCACAAAGCAAGTCTCAGTTTATTGTGCTTCTATTGGTTATTTTATAGACGAGATGCATCCGTGCTGACGCCTTGGTTTTCATATCGGTCGGCTAGGTCCAGCTTGTAGCTCGTTTGTTTTAACGCGTGACACACTTGGAAAGATTGTTTTACTCCGACACTCGTTATCAGGAAATCGGATGCTGAGGCAACGTGGTACCCTGATTGGTCACCGCGCTGACATACCAGTCTACTCGCGTTGTCGACACTGGATGACCGTAACCCTCTGCTAATCGCCGGCTTACCTCAAATCGATACTTTGTGTAATCCAGTTCCTTTGCAAGGATGTTTTAGTGCAGCGATGCATTACGACGAGAAAACGAACAGTCATGTTTAGAGCTACATGGTTTACACCCACGGTGGTTTCCAAGTCAATTGACAAGTAAATAGTCACGGATTGGGGCACGCGCGGTTAAGACTTGTCCAAATCTATCGACATAATTGTAACTAACGCAACTACATATTGATGGCCCATTCTGCTGCATAAATATTGAGATATTTCTTAAGATTTTTGAAAATCAGTCGAAAATGGCTTCGGACTACAGCTACTGTGATAAAGTAAGCTACAGTTTGAAGTAATATTTGTGTTAATTAAAGAGTGTATGGGTTGTATATAAATATCTACGGCCTAACACTAATGACTCAAAACAAAAGAAGGATACACAGTTGAGAATTGAGGTACATAATTAGAGTAGGCATATACGTGGTAAGAATCAGAAACAGACAAAAAAGGAAGGTCACCTACAAAATACACTACTGTCTGGGTTGATGACAGCGCGGATAACAACACCCAGATGTACGCCGGGTGTTCGTAGTTTTGACGACAACGTAGTGCTGCAGCATTTTGTTGTGCCCGTTGGCTTGACGTGCTGCTGCAATGCTCACCATCCGAGACGCAGCGTTGGGATTTGGATTGAATTGCGCGTCCGCTAGCTATGTCATGCACGTGTCTGGGTTTCACGTGTTTGTGGGTTACGGGCTTGGTGATGGCACAGTAGTGCGTGCGTGGGTCGTGTATGTGGCCTTGATTGCCGCCATGGTGATTGGGAAGGGTTTGCTGTCCGTCTGGTGGTTGGAGTTGGGAGAACCGTAGAGGTGAGTGCGTGCAAGCTGAACCGGGTTTGTCGATTCATGCACTAGCCTGTGAATTGCGCGTGTCGGTCTGTGGCCTTGGGGGTTGTCAGGGCAATGCGTGCGTAGTTGAGACATAGCAAGCACAATATCTGCTGACCAGATGCGGAGCGAAAGAATAGTTCGTACTGAACTATCTCGTTCAGCTCACTGCATTGTCGTTACACCATTGCGCGAGCTAATGATCATCGGTTAGATGCCTAGGTACATGGAATGTCTGTGTATTTGGAGGCATGAATCAACGTTAATGTAATGCTATCAGAGGTGGACGAACTATCACACATGAAATCGAGCCCACCTGGTAAACAGCTAACTAGTCCCTGATGTGATAGGTGATGAGGGATTACGGCAAGGGGAACGGGAGTTCCGCCATGCACACAAGGGTATTCACGGGACGAGAAGGATACAAAAAAGTACGATCCACTTTCTCCGGACGTGCCTCCACTCTCAGAAATGTGCAACGTTATCATGATCACCGCCGGTGCAATCCACCGTAAGATGCGAGCCGCGTGCGCATGAGGCATGGAAATATTCTGCGCACCACCACCAGATCCGGTGAGGGATAGCTGCACAGTGATTATGGTCGACCGTTTCACAAGACAGCCAGAGGCCGTTCCAATAGTCGATAAAAAGCGTGGAAATGTTACGTGTGTTTTCAGGAATAGTGCATTTTGATTCAAAAGAGAGACTCATCGTAGATCAAGACTCATATTGTAAAAACTTTCGGGAAATGTTAAAATATTCTGGAGTTTTTGGTGTCTAGGGGCGTTTTCGTGCTATATATATATATAATGACGGAAGAAGAGGGCAGCTCAGTCGCCCAATGAGAATGTGGACTGAACAGTGACTGAAATAACCGTAAGTGAAATAGTACAAGAGATATTGCTGGGATGCTGAACGGCGAAGCATTTCTCAGTGAATAACTATGTTTGTGTATACTTACGGTAGGGATTCCAGGATTTTAGTAGAGGCCTGTGTCTGAGGTGAATATTGCCCAAAGAGCGTGTATTAATCGAACTCGTCGGGTAACGTAAGGAAATAGCTCGAGCCTAGATCTAGCTTCGACGGAGTAGGAATAGGAGGCCGGAGCTATGGATGCACATAGGGTTTATTCCGAGCCACAAGTACTTTCATAGATAGCAACACACATAAGCAACAGTGTCGTACCAATCACATTATGTTTTTCAGCCATGTGAATCACGGATGGCTGCTGGCTGGCGGTTGGTAGATCAGCAGCATCGGGACGCTCAGAAAACTTGTGGTTGTTTGCCGCGGTGCCTTTACCATTGGTGGGCCTGAAACAACAGCGTGTTGTGTTCTGCAAACGGCTAGAATTACAACGGAACCATAAGACCTCGAGCATGGTGACGTTAAAGTGGACCAGAGAAGCACAACAATAAAACAGAAAAGTTGATTTCACACTTCAGTGTACCAAACTACTTGCCGTTCAAAGTGGGTGATCAGTTGTAGCAATAAATTATGATCGACTGGGGACGGAAGGACGAGAAGTAAGTCGACTTGAGAAAACTCAAGAGTTCTATTGTCAACATGGATTGTAAAAATACGGGTTTTTAATTGAATCGGTCCTCTTCCGGGCTGAATTGATGGTAAGCGGTTCGTCTATCGGCAAATGCGGCTTAAGAAGTTCAAAGAATGGGCTAGTGTGGCGGGTACCAAATGGCGGTAATCAATTGCTTAAACCTTCTGCAGAATATAGCGTAGCAACTGGGATGAATGCTCAAAATTCATTTGGGAAACGGTGGTAAAGGCACAACAGGCTGGAATGTCGGAGATAGTCAGCTAATCAGGCAGAGTAGACTCATGTGCGTGCGATGTTTAAATGAAAACCTCAATTCTTTATGAGCTGAAATTCCGACATGAAAGCGCGGGCACACGCGCGGCAGCATGGACGTACGAGTTGAGTAATAAAGACATCACGTTCCCCAACAAATGTTCGCTACACTAAGTAACCTGTTCCATAAAATAACAAGAACCCTCAGGAGAAACAATTACAAGTTCCAAGTCGTACGAATCTCTTGCATTATTGTTTCTCCTGAAACGCCCCATTGCTGTGTGCCTAGTCTGGTGACCACACATTTGGTCAGCAGACCACGTGTTTCAAATAACCCAACGCGGCACAGATCACCCCGACAATGTCCAAAGCCAAATACGACACGTCTCGGATCTGATAACATGGTAACGAAATCCGGAGTGCAGATGATGGGGCCTTATCAGACGGCCAAGCCTCGCATCCGAATCGGGTGAGCGACCGGCATAACACACCACAGAAACGAAGGCCAGAGTAGCTGGCTGTGGGTAGTATAGCGGGTTACCCGCATTCTCAGTCAAGTTCCGTGGCATCATCAAGTCAAATTTTCGGCCACGTCTGGTTGTTCATGCACCCCTCTGTAATCGGTTTAGCGCCCGAAAAGCAACGCTAGAGGACTGGAAACACGTGCGAAGGTGAGTACAGATGGACAAAGTGGAAATACAATACTTTCGTAACGGATTATACCTTCAAAGTGGTTTTTCACCGAACGATATGTTACAAGAAAACCTGTAGTCATGACCGAAACAGATCTACAAATCACCAAAAAATCGATCAAAACTGAACAATTTCCCCATAGAATCTGAGACACGTCATGCGGCGTTACTTGGTTTACTGCGCCAATTGTGGACACTCACGTGACGTTTTAGAGCCATGCTGCCGAAATGATAAGCATCACTTGATGCCATTCAGTTTTGTGGCCTCGCCACTTAGCCGTGTCGTTCCACACCCTATCATCATGTTTTATTTGACCACTTTATTTGTGATGAGAGCGGCTTGTTGCGTTATCGATGTGGGCGTGGACGGCTTATTCGAAAGTGTTGTCCAGATTGAGGTGTTTTGTTCTTTGGGTACTTGCCTCGTCCCGAAAAACGATATATCAATGTTGCGGAGGTCGTATGGTTGTGTTCGATACAAAGCAATCACATCGTGTGGGTTTTGGTTAGGTGATTGCGAGCTAGGATAACATGTTGACACATGTGAGTACTGATTGGAATGATGCGGTATGGGGTGTAATTGACGTAACGCACTCCTTAAAATTATCGTGTTTGTTCGCAAATGGGCTTTTCTGGAACTGTACAGACTGTAACTGGAAGCCGAATAACAATGCTCACTATGATATGATAGACCATCCGAAATTGTGTGAAATTGGAATCAGCAGTGTCCTTGGATTCTCCTAAACATCGTTCCATTTTTCTGACTTTCACTTGCTGGGGTACCTTTAGAGAGACAGCCGATAGGACTGACCTGTGGTGGTATCTTTCGAGCAAGCAGACAACCCAGGCCGTGTGTCAATGATATATCAGACGCTAATGGTAAAACGTGTTTCATCATTTTGAAATATATCTGCATCCAAAGTGCACACTGAAATGCGACTAACAAAAACATTACTTACTGTAATCTCAAAGGCTTATTGATTGAGGGAGTAAAAATTTGTGCAAGTGAATTCAGAAAGTACTTCAGCGTGTCAAGTGATTTTATACTGTGACAACGACTATGTGTCTTGTTTCCCATTCAGGATGACAAGCAGCTTAATCGTGTATGACTGAAGTTGAACGGGATGATTAGGTATGTGCCATGTACTGTTCAACTTTAGGCATATTTTGTGTGTCCCAGACTGGTAACTGAATTGGAATCAGATATGATAATCATAACTAAGCTGATTATAAAATGCACAGTTGCGAACAGTCAATAGAAAAGTCATCAGAGTAAATGCAACAGTAAGGAATTTTGAGTTTACAAAAGTCTGAACATATCTCACTGAATTCAACCGAGGATGGTGCACCACACCCAGAATGTCACTTACGTTAAGCGAATTGGGATAATTTGAAAGTGAGAGTATTTTAATACAGATCGCTTGTTTCCCATAACAACATTCACGAACAAAACCACGGAGGTGAATTATGAGCAACCCGTTAAAGCCGAACCTTATAATGCAAGAGGAGACGTATACACTGTCAATGTTCGTTTGTTCACTCAGTTCGATTAAGTGGTTGCGAAATTTTATCTAATTGCACACATGAATTACCAACTACCCTGTGAAGTGGACATCAAATATGTGGTGTGTCAACTGTTTCAATAAGTTTGTGGTTTGAGACTTTGAGCTTTGGCATCAACCGGGTTCACTGCCTACCGAATTTGTGATAAGTTGGAAATATCTTCACATATGTGAATGCAAGTATCCCCGCACCAATGACAGCTGGTTGCACAAACTGTTTCGTTGAGAATGCATGAGCTAATCAGAAGTACAGTAACATTTGCACGTTTTTTGTGGTGTTTTGTATTGTCATATCTTCTGTATGAATGATGATAGTGTGAAATGGATGCGTCTCGCAAAAACACTTGTTGCTTGTACAATTTTTAAATAGGTGAACTGAAAATAATGTGAAAAGTAAAAGCCATATTATCCGTCAGTCGAGCATACACAAACCCGCACAGCCTCCTTTTCACCGACACAGTAGTTGACTGCCGTTCCAGATAAGGACTCTGAGTTGTAGGCAATGACTGTTCCCTGTTGTTGATGCAACTATGATAGTAACGACATCCAAGACCAACAACAGAAGCGTCGAGTAATGCGGAAGTCTGCAAACAGTTATCGAATAACCCAGTCATTGGAACACGAACGAACACACTTCTGCAAGTGTTCACCCCAGTTGGCAATCCAGCAGGCGATTGAGAGACCACTGAAGACAACAAAAGGCTGGGCTTTACAATGTAATCATTGTGGCATGTCAAACCCGTTGAAGATCGGAGCGAAATTGGCTGTAACCACTGGTCGTTTTCCAGATCAGTGAACGCACGAATGCTATAGGTGCCAATCCACAAAACAGATCCGAGTAAAGGGGAGTTAAAAGTTCATCTAGGTCGGACGATTCACAAGCAACCATCTTGTGACAGAGAGATCATTTCAAACACCGGCAAATGGAATGTGCACAATAACCACAGAAAAGGATCAGAGTTATCACAATGTGAAAACTGCTGATGTGATTACAGGTCAAAGGACTGCTATCAGGTGAGCACTTAACGCGCGATAAATTAAATGATTTTGGTGTCTCACGTACACTTATTATTTTGAGCAGTTGAACAAACGTAGTTGTTTATTGTGAGATGGCCGAAATAGATGAATTAGATTGAACTGAACTTCCAGTTTGGGGCAGCTGAGTGGAGATCGAACTAACATGATCATCGCAGGTTGCAGGCCAGCAGATCGCCAGCTACCATACGTCACTGTCGCTTATCCGTTGGTTAGAATGACATGACTGTAACCAGCCAGGATTGCCCTGAGTACTTTGCTGTCATTAGGCTGACAACCACCAAACAGACAAACCTACCGTTACTCAAGCACTAGGGAAAAGTGAGGTGATTGGTGCCTGCCAGCCTCATACTCTTGAATCAACTGTATTTTTTGGTACCATCCATAAAATGAAGCTGAGACTGTACCAACAGCTCCAGGTCTCCTACTTTTATTGCGTCGTGACTAGTATTGAGCTCCAGCTTGCTCACTACTTGTTATGTCTCACGAGTTTGGGTTTATTCAACACATCATACAAGATCCCGTCGTCATCTTTCGTTTGAATGCACAAAAATCAAAACTATCTCTAACGTAGACAGCAAAACCTAGCCGTCCTAAAAACAACTGAGACATCATTCTGGGTAAGCAATTGGAGCGGAACTCTACCCAGTCGACAGAAGAGTGGGTTAGAACAAAACGTCTGCTGTGAAGAAAGTTGTAAGATGTTTGTATTCCGCAGGGAGGCACACACGGAAAAAGCATTAAGGTGCCGCAGTTTGGAGAAGACTTTCATCCGCAATTGTAATGAATCAGTTTCTCATTCATACTTTCACCAGTGAGAACCCGCAGATTTGTACACATTATCGCAGAACCGGTAGCCGTCGTTAGAATAACCTATTTGAATCATTCGGTCCGTTCAATTATTCCACTTTGACACATCTCATCGATGTCAGCCACCACGGTCTCACGCTTGGCCAATGTCAAAAGTCTATGTTGACTTCCGTAATTTTTCTCTTCCTGATTTCACACAGTCCTCCAATGAAATCCGCAAACACACTTGAACACTACCTTTTCAATTTTGATCGTGCACCCAACGAATGGAAGGAGTTATGGGGTCACCATAACTGGCACAGTGCCACATGATTCGGGAAAGATTTTCAATCCTTAGAAGTGACATAATAAACCCACACATGCTTCAAGTTTGTAAGCAACCGCATTGATAGGCATTTGATGTGAGAAAAGCTCGTAGAAGTGGTTACAATGACTTAATAATTCATATGTTGACAAGGTAACGGCGCGATCATGAAATGGGTAGACCTTAGCTATTCCGTTGAGCAAAGTGAGTAGGTGTCGTCTACCCGGTTGGAGACCTCAGGGGATCGCTCAGTAACAATGCTGTGTGAGCTAGTAGCGTGCTGTGGTCAGTCGAGACATCGAGACGCGCCTGGCGACCGGCTGTTTCATAGTACACAATCCGTGACACATATTGGTCAATGATGTGTTATGGGCAACGTTCCACAATGCCACCAACCAATTCATTGATAAGCTGAGTATAGGGTGTTACAAGGACATGCGTGAATTATTAGGCAAGAGAATGAATAGAAAAAGATGCTCATTTTCAACAATCTGGGAAAGGCACACTCTAGTGAATCCAGCTGTTTTCTTGTCCAGCTGAACGTAACCATATAGAAAGGAAAGGAATATCTCGGGCAATGTTTCGAGGGGAACCAGCAATGTTACCTAATAACTGTAAACACCTTGCTCTTTACAGACGCCAAACAGCTGGGTGACATCAGTTTGGTAACTTCACCGATGCAAACGTACTTTCCCTTCAATCCAGCGTTCATGGCGATGCAGTGTTATTCAGACGAAGTTAAATGCCTTTGCAAAATGTGTCCTCTGGCCACCTCCAATGAATTTCTTGGTGTCAGTATCATGAAACAACTACCTGTGATCCCTCTGTGCAATCCGTACATCATTTTTCGGATTGACAGTTCGGAGCACATAGTAAAGCATAGTGAAGATCGCAGTGGACATTGTCGACAGCTACCTATGCCTTTGGTTCCGCATTTTTTTCGACTGATCTGGAATCGTTGGTGATTCGAAGAGAACTTCATTCTCAAGTATCTTCTGACCACATGGATTAATGGATTGCCGCGCGTACTTCAAAATGATGTGCTGAGACACACAAACTATAGGTGAGCAAATAAAACATTGGATGGTTACCTGTACGGAATGGCTCAGGCAACATCATCGCATTGCAGAAAGCTGGTATTGTGAGTTTGCTCATCGACTAAACCCTACAAATGGATCGTAGTGCATATGTGAGCATTTGAGACAGATGCACAGATGCTCACCAATTCACATGCGCACCCACAGTCGTCGCTGTTCTGCATGCGATTTGGGTGGGACTGTTAACCACTTCTGGCCCTACACGTGAGCCCGTTGAGTTTTAGGGTGATGCGCGCCTACCACCAGTGTATCACGTGCGATATCCCCATTGCAGTGTTCGTCCGGCCCTCTTGTCTGTGTAAGTTTGAGACCTTGATAACTAAACAGACGGGTGTGCCAACGTTCGATACAGTCGTTTCTCCCTGTTTTCACATGATCAGTCAAATAAACCACGGTTTACGCCGGATAGCTTGAATTTATTCTCGAACAAAAGACGTAGAATCCACTAAAAAAACGTCCACGAGACCGGCCGGATGTGGACCGGCTGTCGACGAATAATGTGTATTCGTAAGTAAAATGTATAAGGATGACATACACCATTTGATGTTCAACATATCATGTAGGACAAACTGAGTTCCTTGAAAACACGTTCTGAGCACGGCCGAATAACGCTAACGTGCACAGCGTTTAAGAGGACGAACCTGAATAACTCAAAAAAGTGTTACACGCATCCATCTAGTAAAATTAATCAGAAGCAAATTAAGGGTAAAGTTCAGTTCTTATCCGGTAACTTCATTACCGAGGCTCGTCAACAACAGTGACATGTCAAACCACCCACCGACTACTGGTGCACGTTCTTCAGTATGAATTCTCACTTTGGTGGATGCACGATCAACATGTCGTAATTGTTTGCGCTTTTCTTACCAGTCAGCTTTGAGTTTGTTATCACTTCGGTTGGCTTACTTATAGATGTGCTAGTCCGATTTAAATCACGCTTACTATGTCTGTCCGACGAATTTAAATGATGCAATCGTGGAACAGAGACAATTAAACTATTAGAACTTTTTCGATATTTATCAGGTTCTTTTGTTGACCGCGGTCCTCTGAAATTAAAAGTGGAATGGTACGTGTTGGCCGTCGGAGTAGTCTCAATAGGTGGTAGGAATCCTGGGCTACTGAGTGCATTCCGGTTGAACCAGTCTCGTGAGCTTGCGCCATGGGCTACCTGCTGTGATGACAGCCGCTCGATCAAATGTGGTTGCTTCGAAGTGGATAACAGCTTGATGTTCGCCCCGGAGTTCGCGTTAGATTGCCCTCTGATTGGTGGTTGGTTAGCTTTTTTCTGGCTTTTGTGTACCAGTACCATGTTTCGTCCGTACTCCATTACCGGACTAACCCGTCCACACCGAAGCGGCCTTGGTGTCATGCATGCATTTTCGGGACAGACTTTCTCGAGGGACTCAAATGTATCGTACTTTGTACCACATACATCAACTTTGTTCCTATGACAAGTGCAATCGTGCTTAGACTGTAACAGCGGTGGGAATTTGGTAGGTGAGTCATCTGGTGGCGGTCTGTGCTGTTGTTGACACTGTTGACGTTGACTATTAGAACTCATTTCTGAAGAGGTGTCAGGTGCAGTTAGTTGTTCCAAATCAACTTGCGTATCACAATATGCTCGTACAGGTGAACTGCTCGATGGGATCCGGATTGCACGCTTCACTTCTCCGTTATCAATTTGTGTATTTTGTTTACGAAAACTGGCATTGCCATCAAACAAATAACGACACGACGTCCTTCGTATCTCCTTGTTAGACTCGGAGTCCATACTTTCGACATCTGGTTCAGTTGCGTTCCTTAAGAGAACCGGTACAGTCCATTCTTCGACGGCAATATGTATGGGGGGTTCGTTCATCTCTGTCGTGTGTACCGTGTATAAAGAGGAAGAGCTTCGACCTGACGGTCGGAAAACAACTTTCGGGGTTCCCGTATCTAGAACACTTACTTTCAATGATTCATGTGGATGTATACGTGGTTTATCAAGATTGTCACTAAGTCCACTTAGGTATTTTTGATCTAGTGCTGTTTGCTGATTGTTTTCGGGCCAAAAGCTTTCCATTCGTTTTGCACATTCCGTTTTTCTGGTATGGGCTGGGTTATTGATTTTATTGGTCTCACTGTTCGCCTCGACAGATCGTGGATTCACTATCAACATGGGGTCGGTATGGACACTACTGTTAGTCGACTGCTGAACACAGTCCACCGCTAACTTACCAGATCCGTGGACACTCTTTACGGTTTGTGCAATATCTTCATAAACATTTGGCAAACTGCAACCCGGGGCCACATACACCCGGCTGATGACCGGCTCTACCAGGAACCGTGTGTTCTCATAGTTTTCGCGTGGAGATTCTTTGTACGTAATGTGCATTGGTTCGGATAATCTCAAACGGCTATCGGATGGCAAGGAATCATCATCAAATGTGCTGTCCTTTCTATGATACTCACATATGCTTGAATGAACGTCAGTTGCGTTCTGTTTGATGCAACCCAATCGACACGAACGCTGATAACACTGTGGTGTCTGCTTCTGTTTAATCCCTCTTGACCTTACGACCGGTATTTTGGGTTGTCTTACTGGAAGTGTCCAGCAGGGATGATTATACCTACCTTTGCGTTGAGGCTTGACTCCCATATAAATATACCTGGGGGATAGCTCTCTGGTCGGATATCTCTCAGGTAGCTCAATACCAGTGACAAGTTGCTCCGACTGCACCGTCTGATTTTCCAGAAGCACTAGTTCCTTTTTTGTTTCATCTATGACGTTCGCATTTGGTACGCAGTCTTCGTTCCTCGCTTCGTGAACTGTAGGATCAACAGGTTGAACAGTCAGTGAATTTTTGTTCGTGAGCGATAGCTTCTGATAAATTGCAATATGCAATTCTCCCTGTTTTGGTCCATCTAAACATTTGGAATGACGAATAAGATATTGAGTGACTAAATTTGGAATGCCATTCTTTTCGCGTCCCATAAACATCTCCGCGTCCACATATGTTCCATCCTCCGTGAACTGCAGCCGAGTTTTCCCATCCTTTGTTTTGCTTTCGACATATCCAGATATATTTACCATATCATCTATTTCCATTGAGCGATTTCGAAGTCGAAAATCGTCCGATCGATCAGGGTTTTGTTCTGACCCACGCAACGAAATTCGATGTGCTGATTTTTCCTGCCAGCTTCTTTCTAAGTTCTGCAGTTCTGCAGACATTCGTGGTCCATAACTGCCTTTAAAATTTGGTGATTGTGAGTTCTCCTCTGAAGGATACTTTTCATTTGCTAATTGAGTTTCAGGAGAGTTCAAACACTCATCCCTAACTTCCCTAGAACTTGTGATTCTTTCGTTGTATATCGGTGTAAGTCTTCCAAACTTTGGTTGCTCGGAACGAGATCTTTCTTTGCTACGAGATAATCTTGGGCCATTCGGTTGTGGTCTTATACTTTCCTTCGAAGAGCCGCAACCCATGGTTTCATGGTATTACGGACAGTCAGCAGTTTAGACAGTAATGCATGTGGAATATTTTAAATTGAAAAATCTATAGAACGCTTGTGTCACGTGGGCACTGTATAGTCGGTGGCGGAAAGTACGGTTCAGTTGGACGGGGGATTACGTTCTGTTGTAATGCCAAACAATTTGCATGTGTATGTAGTTATTCACAGTTGTACATTTGTGGTAAATTAGAACATCCTGGTGTGGAATATGGTGACATATTGCATTTTCAACTGATTTATCATTATGGTTGTTATACAGTTAGCTCGATGCACAGATACCCTGACGAAAAGAAAGCAGCTTCACTAGATAAATTTAACGATGCACAGAAAGATGGGAGAAAATAAATTGCAGTTGTAGCCAGTCATACGAAGAAAACGCTGAGAGTGGAAACAATTAGTGTAGTGAGAACGAGAGATCGCACAATACTGTTCACGTCGCTACTATTCAGTAGTGGGGCAAGAGCATGGATTTGACATCGAAATGGACGCGGGAAAAATATAAGAAGGAACACTGGATTTTGCTGCATAAAGGAACTGAGCATTGGCGTTTGTGGTGACTGTGAATTTCTGAGACCATTGTCGTACGCAGATGAATGTTTTTGTTTGATAGAACGCCTAACCCGAATAAATAACCCGTTGTTGGGCCACAACACTAGTAGGTGGGAATCTCTGTTAAGCGGTTTCCTCGTGATCGATTTATCCATTGGCACTTGCGGCTAATACAGTTTGCGAAACCAACACGGTGAGTCCATTATAGACGGGTTGTGCACTTGGTCTGTATGTTACACAATCTTATATGTGAACTGGCCCGTGTGTGTGTGTCACTAGACAGTAAATTTGATAAAAGACTTGTTACCGTTACATGGGAAAACTTATTGCCACATTCAAGGCGAAGTCTTTCGTTAATGCAAATGTTGGTTGTGCCACGGACCCAGTAAATGTTAGCTAGACTGAATGATTTTTAAAATCCACATACTCCGTGAGACTGACTACTTGGGAGGATGCTCAACTCCAACCTGATCCTGACCCACTATAACCCCAAGCTGTCAATCTTTGTGATGGCCGATGCTTTCAATCACGTTATTGACAGCGTCGTCCTCTGTGTTTCCTGATGGACAGGAAAAAGCCATTATGCATGTCTCCATAACACTTAAAACTGGTGAGAGGAACTTCGGCCAGATAGAAAAAGAGGTCCTTGCATTGATGTTTGCAGAGAAATGGTTCCACATGCTGGCCTATGGTCGGCCGCTCACCCTGCTAACCGATCACAAGCCAATGCTGTCAATCTTCGGTTCAAAGAAGAGCATACCAGTGCATTCCGCCAACCGACTTCATCTTGCTCAGCTATGACTTTGGGATCCAGCAGCGAAAGACAAAGGATTCTGGGCAGGTCGATGCTCTCTCTCACCTCATCATCAGCCATCTACCGGCCGAAGAAGATGCAATGATCGCCACGGTGTCCACTGGGCCAGACATCATCCGACAGTTATCATATACCGCCCGTGCCCTTCCGTTCACTGCAGCCAACATTAAGCGGACCACACGGGAAGATTAAGTCCTCCGTCAAGCTGTCCACTAGGTCCAAGGCAGCTGGCCTACCACGACTCTGACAAGAGATGTACAACAGTTACAACAAAGCCGTGAGTCTCTCTCCTTGTTTAGAGACTGCCTGATTTTTGCGGGTCGTGTAGTGGTTCCATCCAGTTTTCGTTCGCTGGTTTTCCCGCCAGTTCCACTTGGCCCACCCAGACACCAACCGGAAGAAAGCGATCGGCCGCAGCTACGCTTACTGGCATGGCATGGACCATCAAATTGGGGATGTGGTCAAACTTTGTTCCAGTTGTCAGTCGGCCGCCCAAAACCTAACCCGTCAGTCGCCGATCCTATGACCTCACCTGGAGCATCCGTGATCGAGAGTTCACGTTGGTTTTGTCTGTCCAGTAAATGGGATATCATACCTTGTCTTGGTGGACACATTTTCCAAGTGGCCTGAGGTCGTGTCACTGATTCCGTCAACGGTGACTGCCACTACAAACACTATTTGACGACTATTCAGTCAGCATGGCTTCACAGAAACAATTATGTCCGACAAAGGTACCCAATTCAGGTAGTAGACGAAATTTGGCCCACTTTGATTGCGCTCCACTAATTCGATAGATAGGCTTGAACGAATCGACCGGGTTGATCAGATGATTTAATTTCACCAAATGAGTAGCGACAGCTGATGAGCAAACCTTTATCGATCCTCGAGCTAGCCACGCCGGATGATGCTCCCGCATGCATTCAGATAGCCGCCTTGTTGTGCGGCCTATGTAGCTTGTTCCACAGGAACAAACGAAACGGTAAACACAGAAAGAGGCAGCATGTACAGACAATATATCTTTCAGCTGGAGACGCAAAACTGGTGTGTATGTAAACCGGATACGTAATTGAGCTGCGAAATAGGTTTTGTTAAGCGCTACGTTAAGTTTCCTGGTTACATTTTCAGCATTACTATCGCCTTTGAAAAGCAAAGTAATATAGACAGGTTTTTTGTCTACAGTTTGCGGCACACCTACCTTTGTGCTAACTATCATGTGCTTACAACTGTTCTGGGTGACCATTTTCAAGGAGTGTGTTAAATATAGACTGTTTTTCTTCCTCTATGGTGTCATCTGAGCAAATTCTCACGGCTCTATTTAGCAAACACTGGACTAGGTTTTTCTTTTGTCTCAAAGGTACGAAGCTATTAAAATTTGTACAGTGTACTGTTCAGGTTGCTTTACGATATACCTTACGTTGTATTGTATCGTCCTCACGACGTGACATGAACACATTTAAGAACGCCATCCCTGCTGGTGATTCGGGCTCCAGGGTGAATCGGATATTCTTAAGGGTACTGTTGAATTGCATCAGTGTTTTATTGAGACATTCAGATTCATCTGTCATGCAGATAATGTCAATGCCAATGACTTAATGCGGTCTGCTGGTGAACTACTTTCAAGCTTGGCCATGAAAGTATCGGCTAGTAAGGGACCTAACGGTGACCTCATTGCTACTCCTTCCTTTTGGCGATATAGCTTGCTCGAAAACCTGAACTGAACGTTGTAGGTGCAGCGATACAAAAACTGCTTCAGTTCTTCCACTGGTATTCCCACGTTTTATATACCAACCAAGAAACTCGACTGTCTCACTTAGTGAGACATTTGTGAAGAGAGACGTGAAGTCAAGCGAGAATAAACGCATTCCTTTTGCACTCAGTTGTTTCACCGTTTCGACAAATTCAAAAGAATCTCTCTGTGAATCGCTAGTTTCTTCCTGACCGGCTCTAACAATTCAGCTAGCCATTTTGCCGTTGCATGATACGGCGAACTACACATGTCTAGAATCGGACGTAGCGGCACTCCGTTTTTACGCACTTCAGGTAGCCCATGAAGCCTGAAAATTACACTACCTACTGATCTAATTCTTTCGAAGGTGGTTGAGTCAATCAGTCTTCGTTGTTTCGTACATTTCAGTGTTTTCGTTAATGCCTTTTGTCCTTTTCAATTTCTGGACAAACGAATTTGGTTTTGTCTACCGAAAGCGGCTTCATCCAGCATGACGATTCCAGCACCTTTGTCAGGTCTGGATATTACTATATCCTCAGTTCGCCTTAGTGACTCCAGTGAGGTTAGGTGCTGTTGAGTGAGCGAGTGAGTGAGTGAGTCACTGGCGCTACAAAACTAGATTTCACGAGTTCGACTAACTGAACATTAATGATCACCATCCCTCATCCCACGGACATACTACCCCCAGCGAACCCATATAACTCTGATGATGAAGCACTGGAAAACGGAAGTGCAAATTAGTTGATCCACGAACTAAGAAAATTCTTTCCCATCGTTTGTTTCCCCTATTTTTCCCACTAACCTGACGCTTGTTCCCACTACCTCACCCATCCCATTTTGTTTTATTGAACTAATGTGTCACTAAATGTCCGCCGCGTAAGTGGTCTTTCTTGTCCTGGTCTGCTAGCGTGTCGGTTCACCTTTGACTTTGATGGTCCTGTTGAGAAGCTGCTGATTTTGTTGGACGAGACTATCGTCGCGAACGACTGAGGCTTGCCTTTCGTAATTATTGATGCATTTCGTTAACGGTACCGTAGAAATTGTTGGATTCGATCTTGTTCTCATTTTGGGGCTCCGTTCTTTGGGCTCCGCGTAACTCAACGATCAGACGTAAATCGTTACAGGAAGTGCTCAGCGTAAGCCGAGCGTTAGACTATTTGGTAACAGACTGTGATGTTTACTCAGAAAATGAAATTAACCTCCATAGACTACCTCCATGAAGGTGGCTATGGCATGACTGGAAAACATGAGACACGGTTCATTCAGTGAGTCTCCTATGAACATATGGTGATAGCTTAGGGCGCGTTCGCAGTGGCTGGTTCAAGTGAACTGGCAGACTTTGGTGGAAAACATATTTGGCAGCATATTTCAATGCTATTTTTATGCTGTCGGTCACTCCGCTTTAAAGAATTGAGAATGACATCTTTCCCTAACATACTTCATCAGTACACACGTCGTTCCGAAATAAAAGGACTGATGTACCATGGATGGCAGTTTGGGATCTACTCGTATCCGGTCTCGACTCAGGGGACTACTAGTTTATTGAGAATGGTATGACGTCCAGTTCTGCAGCTGAGTTGCCAATTTAAAGTTTTATACAACGCAAGTGGAATAAGGCTGAAGCTTTCGCGTACGTTCAGCCTGAATAAATATGTCAAGGCTAGGCGATAACTGTTTAAACGAAGTGGAAGATATCGATCTCACTCACCCCATCCAAAGAACTACCACTTCAAATACCTAGTGTATTTACGAGGTCATTTTTGTTGTGGATGTAACAAAAATATTTTTAGACAAGAAGAATGTGAGGATTTTGAAGAGTAGGTACTTCAGGTAAACAAATACTAAATATTACCGATATAAGACACGCATCAAACTGATGATTCTCAACTGCTATAGTTCACTGCTCCAGTTATTGGACAAACTGACAGCATTCTCAAAATTAAATTGAAAATTTAATACTGGTAAACCAACCACTCAAATTTCTTACTCTGTTATGAATTCTCAGGGTGGTTTTTTATAAATGGCGGACACCTCGTGGTCTCACGGCAACGACAGTAGAGCGGTGTAAGTCATTTTGGGGATCAGGCTTTGGCTTGGATGTCGAAAGATCGGAAATTCCACTTCACTAGTATGAACTGAGGAAATTGGTAGCAGAACGTTTTTTCCTAGCTTAGAGTTAACAGCTAGCTCACGATAACTCAGTTAACTTCTATCACTGAATCTGAGTTTTCCTGCAAGTTGATTAAGTCTCCTTGAAATCCTCTGATACTAATCTCGATTTGTCAAACAATTACCGCAAACAGAGTTCGGATTTAAGTGTCATTTCGACTCAGTGCATACTTATGGTCGGAGATGGAGTGTTTGTAGTATCAAATTAGACTCAGAGTAGACATTATCTTGTGCTTCTCAGACGACTCACAGGAGCATTACATTTGTCATGTCCTAACTCGGATCGTGGGTGTCGTTACGGTTTGTCATCGATCGGCTGAACTCAAGTGTAAATCTTATCAGGGCTGAAGAGATGACATTATTGATGGGTAGTCGGGTATTTGGTGTAATTTCAAGTTGAACATCACTCACATTTGGTCGCAGCCTTCGCATTCAGATATACTTTCCAGCAAGCCTCTTTCGGAAAGAAGCGCTAGACTCGAGTTTCGCTCTCAGTAGTGCTCGTCAGTAGTGCACATTCTTGCCACGGCCGGGATTTGAACTCCGGCCATTCCAATCATGAGGCAACCGTGTTGACGACTGCGCCATTTACCTCAAATAAGGCACCACTGATTTATGAGATTATCACTGTGAATTTAAGGAACTTAGTAAAGTTCGTCTTCAAATTTAGGTTGTTGCATGAGACTCGGGAACTATAGTTCGAAACAATGGGTTGTCACTACCGTTTCAGCTCACTATGTAGATTTTATGAAACTAGCCCGTATTGCGTCTCAGAAATGATACATTTGCGAAATATCGGATCTTCAGTTAAACTCGAATACCCAGATGCAAACAGAGTTTCTCAGGGTGGGTGAAGAAACCACGTGGAGTGCTCATTGATTTGAAATTGGTTAATAACACATCTTGTCACGTCATATGGATTCCACTAAATGCTTCCGGGAATTAAATGACCCAGCTGGATTTCTTAAACAGTTCTACTTGACAACCGACAACCCCATCACTGAGTAAGGAAAGCATGTTACGGATAAGCGTTTTAGTCAGTAGATCTCAACAAAACTGTTAGGTTAGATTCATCGATGTAACAGTAAGTAATGCGTTTTCGAGCTTGGGACTAATTGATTTCCCTTGGTGAATGAGAATAGAATAAGAAAATGTTCTTTGGGACAGTGACCAGGAAAGTGTAGGTTATGTTAGTGGTTACTTGGTACAACGGATTGACTGTAAAATACACAGCAGTAAACGGACAAAAATAGGCACACAATGAGACAGCTCCTAGGATATGAGCCGTATCTCCGAAGCGTATTACGCTAGAACAATGAATCAAGGTGTTCACTAACCAGAATTACAGTATGCAACTCCGGTCGATCAAAAAATTATTAGGAAAGCTAAGTGATCTGACTTCCGTCCGGCCTGAAATTGGTGGTTCGCAAGATTGAGGTCGTGGTACTCACTTACGGTTTTTCGGTAACACTCGCGTTCCCCGATTTCCCCATCGTTCACTGCCGGAGCAGTAGATTGCCTTCCGCACATGGTGCACACTGTGACCATTTGAAAATTTTCAGAAGCGACAGAATATGGCACCAGGAGACATATTTTGCGTTTGAAAGGACAACCATTACCTTTGTTCATTGTGCTACACCCTACGTTGCGGTGCGTCAAATTCTCAAAATGGAAGCCGCCAAGCTCGATATTGCATTATGAGCCAGTGCTAACTTGGTGTCAAAGGCGGTTGTGGGATGGAAATGATCGTCTTTTCTGCCGCAATCTGCGGTCTGTCCGCAGGCTTGTTCCACAGAGGGCGTCGGGAAAGTACAGCCGTGTTAGGCTCGGGCTGCGCTGGTCATGTGCTGCGTCCATTTTACATCGTCCTCTGGTTGGCCGAACTGGGTGCCATGCCATGCGGGCACGGGCCTGGCAATTACGCACTGGCATGACACGAAAGCGTGAAACAAACAGCCGATTGGGTGATGTGGCGTCGGAGCAGTCACAGTGACCGAGTCGTCGTGCTGGTTAGGCTTATGGTCGGTGGTGAGTAGCTATGCCAGGTAAAAACTCGGAAGCACAGGTGGCTGCTCTCCGCTCGGACAAACAGGCTGGTAACTGATATGAACGCGATTTGACACCGGAAGCACGATTGAGTAAATGATGGTGGCAAGATAGAAGCAAATCGGTTTGTTGATACGTCAATGATCGTTGGTAAACAGATCTTAGCTATACTAACATCCGGGAACATCCTACCGAATACCAGAAACAACGTTTCTAAAACAGGTCTCTTTATGGGCTGTAGCCCATTTGATCCTGCTGTGTAAAAAGTGCATAAGTGAAATCGGCCCGCTGGTATAATACAACAGAAAGCAGTTCCAATTACAGAATGTGTTGTGTAATTGAATACTCTCAACATTTGAGTTGGACACTGACCTGAGAAAGCTCCGTTCCTGGTGTGCGCATACACTAATCAAAGGTCTATGTACGTGATAGAAGAAAATAGCATACCTGTAAAAACGTAGTCTGGAAGTTTGCTATCGAATGCAATGTAGAATATATTCATATGCAAAAGACGTTCCGCTGAAGGGAGGAATTCAGCTGGATATTCATGATACTGGTCGACTAAGCAATTACTAGTGTTGTATTCAAGCCATTTATTAGATAAATGCTCCTCGAAAAATTCTTAAGTTCTTCATTGGTGCAAACTGTATTTCAAGAGCTGTTGAGATTCATACACAGCTGTAATTTTTCTATTGACCATCATGTGAAAAAGATGAAAATTCACCGCAGTCTTCTGAACTGAGTCGACAGAAGCCATGGGGACGGCTATTATGGGCAGCCTTAATTAACCCTGATCGGAGAGTGTCAGCACTCTAGAGATTAACGGATCAACTCAGGCGTCCAGTGCAGTCACGCCTGCGCACATCAAGGCAGCACGTCACACAACATAATAGTTACATGCTTCTTTCGGTCAATTTTTAGTCCATCTTGCATTGGTGAGACCTTGGGAGTACTGTGTCGCCCATTTGACATGATTCGGGAGGCGGAGCCGATCCTTCTCGAACAGCACTGTGCTTTTTGATGCCAAATCTACATCTAATTTATCAAGGTCAAGGTTGACCGAATGGAATTCGGCAGTGATTATGCGAAGTAGAGTAATTCGCTACTTAAGCTCGTCGATTGAGTAGGTAATCGCATATTGTGTTTACATTTGTCAACGTGTATCTAAGCTGTCACATCAGTGCCACTCAAACCCACCCAAGACCCACCGGAGCTTGGTCAGGTTATATTGAGTGCACAGGAAAAAGGTACAAACTGTTTAGATACTGGACATCTGAAAAACGTTCCTCTACATATTTCACTGTCTCCCTCAAATCTTGTGGGAGAACCAGATCTATAACCTTAATACCTGTTTTCTGAAAACTGCACCCACCATCCATGCGTGGCCAAGCTGTTTGAGGGGTTATCATGAAAAATTTCCTTGTATGCTACCGAACGTTTTGACTTGGTGTGTACTCTGCCGCTTAGTAAGTGTTAAAGTCACACGAAGACGCATTGGTCAACGAGGAACTGTATACTTGGGTGTAAGCGTACAGGTGGCTACGTGTTTATAATTTCGTAGAACAATGGTTAGAAAGAGTGTGAAAGCTGTTGTGTATGTCGTCGTAAAATAAAAACCAACAATGGGCTCTGATCAAAATTTGCTGTCTTACCAAACGGAGCTTTATTTACAATGAACTTTTAAATCTTCTGATCGCCCTATTCGTCTATTTCCAATGATCTCATTGGATGATATGTCACGCACCTAGAGTCCGTAGCGCTGGTTCCTCATCCTATGATGTTGCTCGGTTTGTTGGTCGTTTCTTGTAGGTTAATTGGTTACACGGCATTGGTCGTCGTGTTCGGCTGCACCAACTGTTGTGTAACGATGTAAAGGTTTCACGGGCCTGCCAGTGGTAACATTTGTAAGGTAGTTATAAAACGAATAGTTACGTATCCTACTTCAGTTATTAAGAAGGTTAGCATGATATATATATACTATCCGATTGCTAGTTTACATGTCAAGCCACTCTGTGGCACGAATCAAGTGAACACACTTCTGGTTTAATCGCTGGTTGACGGCCAGCCTGTAACCGGCTTAGTTCCTATTCCGCGTCGGTGCCTCTAATGGCGTGATAATGTAATAATTATTCAGTCTTCATCTGCATCGATCTATTCCCATGTTACGTCTGGTTGATCAGTACTTGTCACAAGCGACTTAGTGCACCGTGCACTAAGGACGTGTATAATTATTTGGTCGTCATCTCGTATAATCACAAGTGACTGACCGGAGCTTACGCTTGCTCGAACCACTAAGCAAAACCAGTTACTACTGCTGATTGCTTTTCCCCTGGATTGTCTTAGCAAACTGATTACATGTTCTCCGATGGGCTTTCGTAACAACATTTAGGATTCACATCTTGATAGCTTCAGCTGACCGACCAGGAAAACTCCTAGTGAACATCAAGATTGGTGAACAATTACAGAGGTTTCAGACCTTGAAATGAGCGAAATCGAAACGATTCTTAATAACCTTTGAAAGTACGGTATGAAAAGCGGTTCTCTCAAGCTGGAAAAGTTTCACACAAGAAAAGTCCGGTGAAAATGTTGAAATAAAGTAACTCCGACGTGATTGATTGATAATGCATGTAGGAATTCTTCGTTTGAAAAATTTAAAACACTGAGTTCCCTTAATCCATTTAGTCAAAACAAAGAAGGAATATCGCGAGACGTTAACATCTCGATTTATTCTTATCAGTCATCAACGTAAAACCAGAAGATTGTATACAAATTGTACAGAACAACAGCTGAACGAACCAACCACGTGGTTCTGGCCTTACGCGCGCTAACAGTGTAATCAATTTCACGGTAAGGAAATTAACTGCGTCAGTGCCTTCTGTGCACACAAAACTGACCGATGTTTGATTGGCATTGATTCACTAATCGTTAACACGTTCTGGTTACAGTTATGTAACAACATCTTAGACGATTTGACAGGGTCAACTAGGTGACCGGTTGCTAAGATATGTTTGATGATCGATGAGGCCGGGTTCTTCAGGCTTGTTACAGTCAACAGGTCGTTTTTGATATTGCAGTTGTTAACCGCTTAGGAATGTGCTCCATCATACGCTGATGCAAGTACCAATCTGTTCTGCCCATACAGACGTCACTGCGACTGCAACTGAACCGGTATATTACGTAGGAAACTGACTTATCCCAACTAGGTAATTTCGCATGTTACTCCATAAGCTGCTGATATCGAATGCCATTAACGAGGAAGAAGACAGCTGTACATTTAGGGGTAGTTGCAATGAGATCATTAGTTCTCAAATGACAGAAAAATCTGTTTGCAACAACGGTGTCTTAGAACTGTTGAGTGCAGGTAACAGGAAACTAGTATCGTGAACGTGATAGAGATCCACAGTTCTTCCTTGTGGTAGAAGTTGCATAATATAAGCTGAAAAATGTGTTAACCCTTAATGAGATATCCACCATTTTGTCATTATTTTTAAGATCTGTAAGGTTTATTTAACTTAGGTTAACAATTTTCGGATTAGAATAAGACTGGAAGCTTGCCATGGGTTTCACCATTGACTCCAGTGTCAGCCTAACGTGATGAGAAAAATTAACTTGGCATTGTTGGTGAAAGTCTATTTTCCCCAAGAATGATTTCATTTTCAAGATATCTTTGGAAATTAATTTGTAAAGTTGAATGTTATTTTTTCGCGCCTCAACGGAGAAAACCTAATTCTGGCGCACTTTTTCTCTCCCTCCTCGATTGGTCTATTTCTCTTTCAATGTGCTAATTCAAATAGGGTCTTCCAAGGCTGTTCAAAACTACATATACACAGACGCTGGTCCGCTAGATTTCCTTTGGTTTTAGAGAAAGTACATTCTCGACTAGAGGTCACGGTCTTCTGTGTTCTTTTGGGATTTTCGGGTATTGTGAAGCTCTGTGCTAGGTGTCCGTGATTCGTATATTCGTGCGCAAGCCATTTCTCGTTGTCGTTGACCACTGAATCATAACAGGCACAATGTGTGACACAAACGAAACACTACTTGAAAATCGTGTAAGAAATCAACTAAGAGATCAATCACTTGTTTAAAAAATTATGGTTTGTCAAACTTTACCAAGGGCCAATGGATGCAAATTATGACGGCTTCAGTGTGCGCTCCGAAAGAGGGATTATCCTTGGCGAAATAGAATACTTATATGACCAACCGATCCCACAAAATTTCAAAAAATTGCTCGGATTCTGATATACATAATAATTCGTTCTAATACGCTCTCTTCATCTCAACACAGACTTGCAAAACTGTTGATGGCGGTATGCTGCACGCTAGATAAGATTGCACAACCACGAACCGTAACATGTTTTTTTAACATCCCATCTGTCTCTCAACTTGTCTGAAACATAGTACTAAATAGTAACACTTGTGACAAACTCGAGTTAAAAACTCTATTTGGAGAGAAAACTGCGACATGAACACTATACAACTCATCACCGCGTATAAAACAAGTAAACTGCCGAACCTAGGAATATTAGGTTTGCACAACTCTGCCGAGACAACTGGTATGCAGGGCAAGGAATGGAATTGTCTGAATAGTTTGTCTAACCAGAAAATTAAATTGCTTAGCTGATTTAAATTTCCACCGAGGCGACGGATTTTACTGATGTGTGAGAAGATTAACGAAAACAAAATATGACACATTCATTTTAACAACTAGAAAGAATAAGGGAGAACCATTTTAGTGTTCGATTACAACGACCAAACTTTGGAAGTGAATAGTGCGCATTTTCAAGCCGACACGTTAGTTTGAGTAATTGACTGTGGAGAATGAGCCAAAAAATGACGTCGTCTTTCACACAGTGCCACAGTAAAACACTAATAATCAGTCCGGTTCGACGACGTTCAGTTTGGAGCACTCACTGAAGTAGCTATTACGTTGCTCGAAGTGATTGTGTCATCAACTGCCCTCAGACAATTGCAGATTGTCACTGAAACTATTTTTGATGGTTTATCCTGCTGTTTTCCTATTGGATTTTCGGGTTGATCTTAAGATGTGAAGCGAAGTTAATGGGACATCGGTTGTAACATGCAGCCAATGTTGAGACATTGCGTTTTAGCATACCGTATCGCATTAGGCTATGCATGTGGTGGTATTCGCCGTGAGCCCGTATTGTATAAACAACTGTTCATCACCAGTTTACGGAAGAAGTGTGGTGCACTATTTCCGTACTTAATAATATTCCTTAGTACATCATTTTCGGCCGTGTATGCTACATCTGGGCTTGTCGTAAGGATAACATCAGGACTTTCACCACTACCAATCACGTCAGCAGCTTCTACCGGAGTTTATGTGACTGACTGGTTTACGGTTCTCGTGCTTCTAGGTTGAGCTGATCTAAACATGTGGACTCAGAAGACTTGTAGAACGCCGACTATTCCAGTATGGTTGTATTTTCTTCTAAATTGTTTGGGTGCTGCCATTCTACTGTGCCTGTTCACAAAGTCACATCTGGGTTTTGCTCGATTATGTTCAGAACGGGTGATCGCGCTAATACATCTTAAGGCAACTGGAGGTGATCAGAAAAGATTGAGTAGTTGAGATGACTTATGGTCATACTGTGGAACTGGGGGCGTTCACCGTCTCAAGTTACGATGATGACTTGAGTTTCAAATCACGTGCACCATTTCTAACCCGCTTCAGACATTCATTTGTAAAATTGTAGGGGCCACTCATAGAACATGCCAACTGAGGTGCGCGTGCCTCAACAGACTGTGTGTTTAAGGGACTGCTGCCGATATTGGAGAACCGAATGGTTAACGATAAGTGGTGCACATGGCTTCAAAAAATTGATTCGTCCAGATACCAACAGTGCCGTAAAGAGGTGGGGATAGTGGTTTCATAGGGCATTAAGAACAACAATTACTAAGATGGTTATAACAGACCTTAGTTGTGAATCGTCTTTGAAACAGTACGGGTTGGGACGTGGAACACAGGAAACACAAGACATATGTAGTGTAGGGAAGGTGATGGATTACTCTATACTATTCGTCAGTAAACAGACAGAGGCACTTATTTGGTTGTGGAAGTGACCGGTGGAAAATATCGGAAGGAACACTGAGATATATTCTGGCGAGAAATGATAGTTTTCATACGTGAACCTGGCATTGGTACTCCTGAAGTCCCGGAATTATTGTCTCGTGCAAATCAGTGTTCGTCCTTGGTGTGAGGATGAGGCACACCTTCGGTGTTGTTTCTCCGAATAAACCTACCTTGTGCCATTCGTGTTGGGTTTGGACCGTCTCACAAGACGCAGTTGAGAAAACTACCTGTCGAAAATTAAAACATACATGAACTTCGAACGTGCAATCCGTTGGAATTCGGCTATCTACTTTCTGATTTTTTCATCTGTTGAATCTTCTATAGAGGGTGGGAAATTATGTGTATATCCTACACATAACCTAATCTAGCTGATAACCACCGCATGATTTGTTCATTTCCGGATTACCGATGATAAATAACAAGGTGGATAAACCATATTCTTCGGATGCGGTGTATATCCAGTCAAGCTAAAATTGCGATTCTGAATACTTTCGATTCTGTTGACTTCTTTTGCTAAGCAAACACACTGTTGGAATGGCTGAGTTAGGGTTTGTCTCCATTATACCGCATACGCATATCTCTCAGGTGAAATCTTCATCATCCGTTAATTCACTTCTGAAGTTCCGTCGAGGAATTTGTTACTGTTGTGGCAACCAACAGAATCCAACCAACTATAAGACATGCCCAGGATTCATCGTCATTCACCATTCGTGCGACAAGCATGACCATTTTGTTAGAGACTGTTGTTCACCTACTGTTGCAAACAAAGAGTACACGATCAGATGCAATGTTGTCAAATAAATCAGATGCAGAATCTAGTTGTTCTGTTTCGTGACACCAGTCTCCTATGTTTGATTCCCTGATTGAACCGAAAGCAAAATTCTGTGCGCTTTTATCTGAACTACTTTATCAACTATCATCGTTTCAGCTGGAACTAGACCCAACATCTCCCACCACAGCTATTCCATATATATTTTTACGTGTTCATCCCTCATCTCACACATGTGGAATTTATTCTAATGACATTGGGCCCGTCTTGAAACATATAAATACTATGCTGTAACTAAACGGTAGTTCCAGTGCGCCGTAGCAGTTTGCGTCTCAAATCACCATTTTGACGAAATGCAATAAGTCATTTTGGGGTAACGCCGTGTCCCGACAGTATGGTAATGCCTGCTATTGTGACAGGTTTGCTCAAATCGCCCGAGCCCATTTTTTTCTGTCAATATTTGAACATTCCTTGAGGGATTGCATCAAATACAATAAAAAAGCCAACATCAATCCTTTCAGTGTATCACAATCACAATCGATAATACTATCCAAGCGATAGACTGTCACTAACGTTCAGAGTGGGCGTATCCGTTAGCCATAGTTGTGAAGAAGGACGAATCCATTCGCGTCTCTAATGGCTTACGTACACTCACCGGTAACATCATTATGGAGAAGTTCCCTTTGTCTACTGAAGATGTGTTAATTTTCAAGCTATCTGGGGCAAAAATATTTCTAAAACTTACGTCAAAAGTACCTATTTTCACATCCTCCTGACTATCGAATCGAGAATTCTGACGACATTCCGCACACAGGAAGGTGTGTATCTGTACGAATTTCTTCCATTGGGTTCCAGAAGTGTCTCTGCAGCGTGACAAAAGTTGAGTACAGTAAGTTACTTGATTTAAAAAGTTGTGTCGCCCACATGGATGACGTTTGCGTCCTTGGGAAACATTCTGATAACCATGATTCTGATCTACATTTTCTGCCTCGCCGATTATGGTTCATCGCTCGTCGAATAATCTTAGAAGAATTGACTAATGTGGCTTAATAGTTGATAGCGGTAAACTCCCCGACAACCGGCGAGTAGAGGGCAAACGGACCAAGTAAACTTGACGAAATCCGGAAAACAGTGAAAAAGCTAATTCAGGAAGTGGCGATTTTGAAGGTATAGAAAAAGATGGGAAGTCGTAGCGACGTGTGCCACAGAGGCGGAAGATGTGGATACTGGAAAAATTGCGCCCACTGGTAAAGAAAACGACACACCAAATAAGCGTTTCACGGACTGACGTTTGTGTTGGAAAAGAAACCTGGCAATAGGCGTGATCGATAAGACGAAAGTTCAGGCCAGGGCCAAAATCAACGGTAGTCCAGATGGTTGTTTGATTGATACTGCGATGGCGATTTCGTTGACTGGGCCAAGGCCAGGGAAGATTGTACAACCGTGATTGTTCGTTGTCCGAACAGTTGGCGGAATTACTTTCAAAGTCAGTGACCTGACAGAATAAGACGTCGGAATCGATGGTCACTTAATCAAACGGCTTTTCGCAATCTCTATAGACACATCAGACTATAGTGAAAGCAGATTTGCTTGACCGTGCTGGGGCCGTGACTGATTTGAAACACGATAAGATGCAGTGTCTTTCCACTAATAAGAAAACACGAAGCACGGGGTGGGCAAATTAAAGTGAACACATTTAGATCGATACAAACCTGTGACAATCGATTGATTAATGAATTAATACGCACTGCTGTGTTCGTGGTTTCACGTTCAGACGACTGATGTTCCAAATGCTGCTCGGATTACACAGCACTATTGCCTATGCGGACGATATCATGATCTACGTGGTCAACAGAGCAGACCATTCGATATGCGTTTCAGCTGTGCTGCAGACGTTTGAATAAGACAGTCACCGGATCAATAGTCTAACGTGGTAACTGGAAAAACAAACGTTGTTATTACTCGGTCGTGAGGTCGGCCAGGATGAGGTCCAGCACTGTCCGGGAAACTGACAATGATTGAATCTACTCTGGTGTCAATACTGGAGAGGACGCTACAACAGTTTCATGGTCGCGTCGACTCATACAGCCGCTTCATCATAAACCCAATGACCTCGTAAGCCCACTACACGGAATTCCGAAGGGGAATTGCTAGTTCCACTGGTCAGAAATAGCCAATCAAGCATTCATCACAATCCAGCGATTGATGGAACGACAGCTGAACACGAAGTAGTCTATGAGTGAACAGAGCCCAATTCATGCGACAGATGCAGTGAACGTGGGAATCTTAGCTGTGCGAGAGCAGGATGTTGTTATCGTGGAATATGATAGTCGGTTATTATTTCCTGCTGAGTGAAGCTATTCGATGACTGAATAGCAATGCTTTTGATGGCAGTATGAGCTTTTGGGCGAATTATGGTCACATTTGCTGAACTGACGTTCCTGTGTGAAAACCGATCGCAATCACTTGGATTGAATGAAATCAGTGAAGAACCCGCGGGAAAAGCTGACTTTTTGGACGTTACGACTACAGGAGTGCGGTTTAACAATTCGCCATGTGCGTGAGAAAGGGAACCATGCTTTCGAGTTAGTCTACCTAACGCGACACGCAGATGAGTTTGGCAGGGACGTCATCGGTATGGGCAGCATTAAACTGAATAGCGATTTAGCAGGTTGAAGGCAGTACAGCGTATGGACCCAACGATCGGAGAGGTGATAACCCAACAGCCAGAAGAGAAGGGAAATTCGGAATTGAAACGGTTTGAAGTGCACTGGTCAGATTTTGTTTGAACGGTGCGGGAATTCTGATGCGTTGCATGCAGAAGGGAATTAGCGTGACGGTGATACTGGCAGTATTAATACCGACAATTATGAAGGAATGCCATCAAGTGACTCGGACCGAATGTCATCGAACTCACGGAATGCTGAAGCAAATTGCGTACTGGCTGTGAATGAAAGATGGTGTTAACACTTGGGCGTGGGCGAGCCAGCAATGTCAGCTGCTGAAGGGCATTAATCACTCTAATCAATATCCCACTCATTCAGTCCCAGCCGGTGAGATTGGGGAATTATGGTCGATGGATGTGATGGGCCCAGTGAGCACTTGCAGAAACCAGTGCATCGTGGTTGTGGCTACATATTTCACGAGGTGAATAGACACGGCTGTTATAACTGGACAACGTGCAATCACCGTATTCAGGGTGGTGATGAAAGATGTAATTGTACATCACGGAACATTACGAATCATGTTGACAGGTCAAGGCGGCTTCCTCGAAAATGATTAGTTTCGGAACTGTTTGAGAAGCTTAGAAATCGAGAGAGTGTGCACAATATTGTATCATCGTCAGTCAAACTGACTGGCGGGTAGAAATAATCGCGCAACCAAGGAGTGAGTTTGGAGGAAACGTTGTCGTTGATTCTGTTGACCCACCACTACTCGTCCGAAGATCGCCAATCGAGCTTATGTTTGGACACTTGTCAGTTATGTCAGTTGGTCGGGAAGTTGACCAATTTGGAGACCGACAGATGAGCACGTGTGGATTAGGAGAGACTCGGAGTTTGGCTAACCAGAACTTGACCTGCCCACAAGAGGTCTCGAAGGAGAATTTAGCTCCAAAGATATGAGGTCGATATGCTGTGTTTGGACCCGGTTCACAGGTGAAGTATGAAGACCGGCGAAGTTCGTGTCCAACAGGATACGGATCTAGGAGGTTCCTAGCAAGGTGCATGGGGCAGTATGTGGTAGTGAAACTCCTCAGGCTGGCATATTTTGTTAAGTATCAGAAACAATAGAATTTAGTTCACATAAGTCAGCTTTGTGAGTAGTGCGGTATCTCACTCAGAATACAATGGAAATCAGGTGTGTCGGTATCACCCAGATCAGCCCTTTAATAAATGAGGGAACGACGTGAGCCTGTACGGTTTTCGTTGCAGCTGGGACAACCTTTGCATAGGGTGGAATGTAGTGAGGATAATTGAGCTCAGCTTGCCAATCGTGGACAGTGAGGCGGTGATAAGCATTTAGGTATTGGAGCAACCGCGGGGAAACAGGAAAGGTGGGAGTGCACTCTGTCAAGAGCTGGTGTTTCCCACCCATAAACTTGGGGTTAACAACTGTAATATCTCGAGTTATGTGTTATGCGCAAATGAGTGTTTTTGCCCGGCATATTCTAGCAAATACTGCTGTGTCAACTTTCCGAATAAGTGACTTCATACCATTCCTAGTTTAGATTAACAGCATAAGTACAGCTTGACCACAGTCGATGTACGGTGTGTTCACTTTTAACGTTTGTTCACACTTAGACTGAACTTAGTGTAATCTCAAGGAATGAATTTGACGCTTTCAATCACCTTTTGCACAATAATTTTTGCAAGCATGATCCGAAATGCATCTTTACTACGCACGGTGTTATTGTAGATGAAATGTCTCAGCTTATGAGGCCAACGACGTCCAACGATCAGTGGTAGAAGGTGCTTAAACTCCTTATTAGCGAGTGTTTATGCTGGTCCTTGTATGACTAACAAGAGGTCATCAAGTGCCCTAATAAAATGTTATAAAGTTCCAGGTATCCCCTAACTGGTACACTGCGCTAATGGTGTACCGGTGAAGCTATTGATACTAAGGCTTAGGTTATCAAGTAAGGTGGCATATCCTGTACACGTTTCATTATCATAAACAAAAACACCCACTGGTACGCATACGGTGTTGTCATTACCCTCTTCGGATTGATTAATATGCGATTCAATTTTCACCCCGGTTCTAGACATTCCGGTGATTCTGTTGCTATCACTTGCAAACTATGTGAGTGATCTTAAGGTGCATGCATTTGTTGCTAACCCACTCTATGAGTCGTCCATTGTGTTCCTCCATCTCAAAAGTTTCATCCCTCTGTTACCTCCCGACAGGCAAACTCTCTCTGAATCCTGCGTGGCTTCTGCCAGCTTTTTCTACATTCACTTTGTCGGATGGGCCTTGTTGGCTTTTTTGGTTGCTGGTATAATCTCGTCGTTGCACTCGATGGATACAGTTTATCTCTTCTCCATCTCCATCTCGGACCTCATTCTGCAGTCGGATTTCGTTGTTTTAGTTTTCAGGCCATTTGAAATCATCTGACGGTTATACTTTCTCCCAGTGAGCACCCTTCCTTGATGCCATTCTGTTGTGAACTTTACTCATGTGAGTGGGAGGTCAATTAAATTCCAATATCTTGATCCTGTGGTAACCGTGGACTTTCACTCTATGGCCCTTGAAACGTTTCTGAAAGACGCCACCCAGATTCGTTTGATCTTGAGCCCTTTGAAACCAAGTTTGAAGTACCTTAATTACGAAAGATGAGTCATGTAGTCTGACACCGCAATTGGCCTCACCGGCATAGCTGTCTGCTCCGGGACACTCCTTGCTTTGCCACAAATAAATGGATGCTCTAGTACATCATTTGCGTGTTTACTGCTTCTTTATTAAGTCGGAAAAAAACACGTCACTTGTACTAACTATTGTTCTCAAATGTCGGACATTGATTTACGTTGCTTGGATGTCAAGACATGGAAAGTTACATCACTTTCCGTCTCTGTCCAGTGAGTACATTGCCCCGTATGATCCACTGTCCTAGATCTCTCTGTCCAGGTTGAAACCTTAGTGCGATTTGCTAGATAGACTTCCAACATGAAGTGAGTATCCTAATATCTTACTAGATTTCTTTATATTCGATAGGTGTGTTGTCCACTGTTGAACTTGAAGCTACCGATGTAGTGGGATTCCTCCTCAAAATTTAATTGTTCAATCGATCAATGTACTTTGTGAATACACTCCCCTCAGTGAATGCAGACAATCAATCCACTTTTTGGTCTTACTTTCCGGAGAAAAGCTTGGGTGTGAAATCGTACATCTATGAACAAGTGCCGGTTTTTATCTTGTAGCCTTCGTTGTCCCAATTCTTCCCAGCGGTTTGTAGTCAGCCTGTGAATGGTAAGGTTGACTCAACTAATGTGGTATTCGTTGGTTTACCACCCAAACCATCTCTGAACTCTGCTCTCCGGTTGTGCAATAGTTCTATTTTGTTGGAGTGAAGACCCTGACTACTCGACTGCAATATCCTGCGTTAATTACTCAAGAAATCTGTTGAAATGAGACTGGACAGTTGCTGAATTTATCACTGTTCTAATGCGAGGGCTTCATTTTCCTCGTCCAACTTCATCACGAGGTATGGAGTAAACAGGTTTTGTTCTAAACTTATCTTGAGAATTCTCTTCAGTAGAGTCCCAAGTTGCTCTGTACGGTCCGATTCGCAATAACTGCAAGTCATAATGTGACTGAGAAGAGTGAATGAAAAGTTGCTCGAGCATACGAGCTACATAAGCAAATCCTTACCGGAACGAGTTTGTTTCAAGTCACAACGTCATCGTTGAACGCAACTGCATCATCCAGTCATTCCGGGAACGTCAACGCCAGGTGTCAGAATCTGATGTAGTTTTACATTGAGTCTCCAGTTTTACTAGTGTTACTATTGTCGTTTATTTTAAAAAGCAATTTACACAGTTTAATTTGATGTGAACAGAAGCGGTTGCACCAAAATTAAGCAACGAAAATTTGAAAGAGAGAAATTCAAAGCAAGCTGTCTGTCCAGTATAAGGCAGTGGGTGGATAGCAACATTGGACTAGTGAGAGGTGCTTCCATTAAAATAGTGAACGTTAATGATGCAATCGTAAAAAAGTACTTATACGATACTTAAGTAGAGAACATAAGGGTGCTATCACTGCCAAGGATTACGTATCTGTACGGGAAAATGTCCTTCATAACGAGAAAACTGTCAAAAGGTAGCAAAAATCAGTGCCAGGTTCCCCGCATAAAAGTTTCGTAAGTTTCCAGCGATACAAGAACGGTCTGTAGGCATAGAACACAGACTGTGTAGAAGGACAGTCTCAGGTGAAGAATCGCATTGCAAGAAGAAGGAAACATGATATCATGGCAGGAGATGACCACAGGAGAATGAGAGCTGACTGGGTGGCGGCATTAAAAGAGTCGGTCCCACACTTCAAAACTTTGTATGTTAAGGCACAATGACTCCGGTATTCATACACTTTACTGATATGCCCATACTACAACAGCACCATCACGAACCATGATAACGACGTGTCTCATGAACCATCTCGCCGCTGGTAATCGTAACTCCTCGAAAAATGTGCAGTCCAGATTGCGCAGCCTTTTCGTTACATCTTTGGCCATACGGTTTTGTTGAGCACAACGGACAGCGTAGGTGATCCAGAACGATTGGGGAGTATGAGCGAGGCTTTCCGGTTGACCGCAGTTGCCACGATGGAGAATTGGGTGGTCACATCGGCCAACTGGAGAACGTAGGACATTAGTCCGGGAAAGACCGTATCAAAGCTGGATAATACGAATGAAGATCTTGGGGGAAATGGGGCTTGGATTCAGCAGCCAATGATTGGAAGATGGAGAACGGGAAACTTCCTGAAGACCACAGCCATTTAGCCTACGATACAGCGTGTCCATCCACGTCACATGGGCTTCCTCCTTGTTCGTCCCTACCACATCCTGAGCGCGTACTGGGACATTGACATCCCTCGTAATAGGGATAAACGAATCGTCTTTGTCCACGTTCTTCAAAACAGGACGGTGACTGGAAAGCACTCGCTATACTCATGAATTTTGATGCAGCTGGCTGGGGTGTCCTTTGAAAACGTGTTTGGGTGGACTCGGCTCGAAGTCAACGAGTGATTTAACTTGGTGATCAGATGCTGTCGCAGAAGATGTGTGTGCTGATGCTGTTTCAAGGCGTTCTGGTACTTTTATCCAGCACTGTAAGAAACTGCAATCAGTGACTGGTGAACGGTTTATCTTTCCAGGTGAACGGGATACTGAGACAAGTCACCGTGTCAAAGATGTTCAGTGAGTGGATAATTTTCGGACCGAACTGAATAGATGCCGGCAATATTTGTTGTGTTGTGCTTATGTTCACCACAGCTGACCATAAGTCTTGGATATTTTGTTCTCCACTCCGGATAGCTCCAAAACACTAGCAGCGGCTGCAAGCTTCTCGGAGAGACGTGTGGGATTCTCGGTCACGAGGATCAGATCTTTGGCATACGCAACACTGCCGATCGGAGTATCGTAAAACTGATAGTCAAGCTCAGGTCGGGATATAGCCAACATCTCATCTACCAAAAGTCGGTCACGCTGGCAAACACAACGCTGGAACCGGAGGACGAAGCCTTCGAAGGTGCCAGAAGCGTTTCGACATAAATCGGCAATGTAGTGCGTTAGAAGTGGAGAACACCGAAAGCCCAGGACGATCTGCTGATCGAATCATGTGATATAGAATCGAACGCTCTGGACACATCAGTAAAGGCCGCACACGGGATAGAAGATGTGGTGCACGAACTCCGAAGCAGCGCATGGGCTACTGAGGTCGCATCGAGGCAAACATTGTATCGAATTTTGAACTAAACTCATCTGAAAATCCGACCCAATTCAATTCCCCTGTCTCTGGACTTTAACTGAACCTTGACCTAAACGATTTTGTTTTGTCACGTCAATTTGATGGTTGTGCGAATAGCCAGTTGTAGGTCATTGTACTTTACTTGAGTGGTGCGTGCACACCCTTTATTGGAGCTCGGCTCATCCCCATTGTTTTGAACCTGTTGACTGCTCGGAAGAGCTCTTTTAGGTATGAATGCCTTATTATGTGATTATAGTTCATATTTAGCCCGTTCAGCAGCAAATTGTAACTCATATCCTGGAAACTATCTGTCGAGCGAAACTGTTGAGGTGGTCTAAATATTCATTTTGATACTTTGTTCAAGAATACCGTGGCATTACGATCCAATCTTGTTATGAATATTTGGGATCATTGGTTTATTGCTACGCGTTGCTCAACGTCATCGTGGAAGTTCTTACAAACATCACGTTGTAGGAATGCGAATTGAAGAGTGGGCAATTGTAAACGGGTATTCCAACAATCAGAAAACATAGTGTGAAAGCAACGTGCCAGCGTTGAAGATGTGTGAGAGGAAGGGTTATTCACTTTCGGCACAAGCGGAATACGACAGTGGCACGGATGGACTTGACAATCTTCAGTTGACGGGAGGAGGTTGAATTATCCAGCGAAGACAGCAGTTTTCTAACGCTTCAGATGTTTGAACGTCAGTTTATCCAAACCACGAGTGGTATTCTCCATGTTTTCCAGCGTACGGGGAGCTTCTTCATCAGTGAACGGGTTAACCATAAACTAGTCCGGATGCAGAATCATACGTGACGGTTGATCATCAAGGTGTGGATGAGTCGACGATATCTCGCACCACTACACGTTGAAATTAATTGGTAGGCCACGGTCCGTCTTGTCTGCTTCTTGATCATGTAGATTATCGCAGCGAAACGAGCACTTTGTCGAGTGTCCAGTCGCCACGTGTACGGAAAAGCATGAGAGGCGTGCATGTTTTGCAACGACTTTGCCTGTACCATCGTGAAACTGCCTGTATTAGGGCCACGAACAACTGCTAGCAATTCATCGCTATATAATAAAGCCTCGCTGTTGGACCACACTTGGGTTATTACTGTTTGGATCAAACAGGAAAACACTTGCATTGTTCAGCAGCGTGAAATGCATTGTCCGACGTCATGCTTGGCTGCGTGACGGAGGTTAGACTGGTTGGCGGGTCAGGATGTTTCTGCCGATTCACAGCATATAGATACATCCTGATGCTCCCCAGAGTACGGCCAAGAAAACGTGGCAAGGGCTGGTGATGAAGTTTGCGTCGAGTGGAACAAGACGGGGCCAGCTCATCGGCAAGTCTGACAAGGGAAGCCGATTCTTGCTGGGACCAATTTGATCTGGCGGCTTTCATGCACCTGGACTTCTCGCGGTTGAGCTCGACAGGACTTTCATACCTCCTGTGTTGACTGAGACCAACTTTAATCGGGAAGCTGCGGTCACAATGGTACAAAGAGTGGGGTAGGTTGAGCCCATACTTCCTGATCTTCGCCATCGCTGCGTTGCTGCGTAGGAGTGTGTGCCGACACACCAGTTTTTGATTCACATATCTGGCCACTTTCTGAACAGATGTAATCCAGTCGCCTATCCTGTATACCAGTAGATGCCGGCGAGAAGGCGCTGTCGAGATTTTCAATTTATTGATCGAAAGTTACCAGTACAATGAAATCTGAAGTTGCTGAACTATCATTCAGACAACGTTTGTACAGAGACTGCCCAGTCGGCACCACCAGAAGGTCGTTCAGTGCACCGACTACAACTAGTACTGGTACTATTTTTGGGAGCAGATTACACAGCAGAATTAGAAGAAAAGAGAATTATTGACACAAAAATTAGGCAACAAATTGTGAAGAATGGAAATTCGAAGCAGGCCGTCTGTCAAATGTGATGCGCTGCTACCACTACTAGTCGCAGTTTGTGAACCGATCCATCCGGTAAAAATGAGTTCGACCGTTGTATAGTGTCAAAAATGCTTACAAACAACTGATATATACATATGACTTCGGCCGAAGGTCGGAGGTCCACGCAAAATCTAAACTTTAGGGTGATGTATTCCAATGACAGAAACGGCGAACTAGGAGGGCGATTTACCACTACATAACGTCCTTCATCGACATGAACTGATTATCATTTTCGTTCCTCGTCAAAGGAATCGGCCTGAAGTCCTCCGTCGCCACAAAACGCACTTCCGATTCACCTGCAAATTATGTACGGATCTTCATCGTTTTTGAATAGCTTTATGAGTTTAGTGATCACTGACTGCATTCGCATGTTGCTAAACTGCAACTCTCCACTTGATTTACCTGAGTCTTTCCAAAATTTTCTAGACACAACGATCTATATTCAATGCTCAACTTCCACCTTTGGGAGTCGATCGCAGTCTCAGTGTTTTCGAGGAACACACCGCTATTACCGGTTTCGTTGAGTTCAAGAGCTAGCAAAAAACAATACTTTATGTTATGACCGTCGAAACATATCACAAACTTAGCCAATCACTACATTCGTGAGTTACAATCGCCAGCTGTTCTAACCACTATCCAGTATGGTAAAATTTCTCGGTCCACCCAGTAAGGTAACTGTACCCGTATCCGTTGAAGAATTCAATCATGTTTTGTTTGGTTTTGCCCAATTGTACTGTTGTGAATCCAGAAGGCACACGACACAAAGGTTGTTTTATTGGAGAAACCAGTACACTACTTAAGCCTCTCAACGGGACTAAGAACAAAAACACTCATTTGCACACCGCACTCTTCTGAGGATGCTCCAGTCGCTTTGGACACCATGTCTAAGTTCCGTCATGTGGCGAAAGTCATTAAATGTCATTCTGCCTTCCAACGATCCTTCCCATATGTCTCCCGTATTTATCCCGCGATCATTTCGATCCAAGCGGCTACTGAATAGTGGCGTGCGTAGTATGATGCGACCGTCTATCCTCACTACA